>WBNH01009235.1:282702-305145 GCA_013401255.1 Urocolius indicus | reverse complement strand
GTGTGAGGAGGCTTCCCCCTGAGAAGCAGCCGCGGCAAAGTCCATCTGTAATGAACTGACCACAACCCCCATCCCCTGCGCTGCTAGGGGGGAAGGAAAGGGAGGTCCGGGAAGTGCAGGAGTTGGGGAAGGTGTTTTAAGACGGTTTTATTTCTCATCTCCCTGCTCTTATTGTTTCTTTAATAAATCAAACCTTTTTCTCCCTAAGTTGAGTCTGTTTTGCCCGTGACGCTAATTGCCGAGTGATCTTTCCGTCCTTTATCTCAACTCACAAGCAGTTTGTTATATTTCTCTCTTTCCCCTGTCCAGTTTGGGGGGGGGCGGGGAATATATGATTGAGTGGACATCGGGCTAAATCACCACAAGAAAGTAGGAGGGAAAAAAGATTAAAAAAATTCTTCTAATTCCTCTGATGGTAGAAAAAGAGAAAGGCTGAGATGATTTATTGTTTAAAAACACAGGTCATGGAGATGAGATTGACTTATAAATTATTACCACAAAGAGAAACTAAAGTAGGTCATTTGAAACAATATCCTCCTCACCAAGTTGATCAGGTCCTCCTGAATGTCTCGCAGTTTCCCTTTAACACGCACATTTGCATTTTCAACCTGGTGCAATTTCACATTTAGTTGATCAATTGACACAATAAGGGTTTCGTGTGACAGCTCCAGCTCTTTCATCCTGTTATAGTGAGAATGAAAATTGTTGCTAAGCAAATAGCACACATTACAGTTTCAGATGGATAAGCACTCATCAATAATACATCCATTTATCTTTATTTTTCCACCTGTTGCTATTAAAATGGTAGTGTACGATGATGTGGTGTGATGGGATGTGTTTCCTCTACACAGGAGGAAAACCTAAAGTAATCTTATGAGAGCAAGTTCCATGTTTTCCCTCCCTTTTCAACCAGAAATCCAAATTTTCTCAGTGCTTTTAAGAGTTGTGAATCCCAAAACATCCTTTTCTTGCTAATAATTTTTTTTCTCTGATCTCTCGTCTCCTATGGTAGGTACTAGAGCCTCATCTTATCTCAGATACACACATTATCTCCCGTTCCCGTCAGGACTATGCTGTACCATATCTTCCTTAAACCTCAGCCTTCAAGAATCATTCATTTGGCTCCCCTTCTCATTCCTGTCTTGTCGTTTTGCCCTGAAAATGGGCTTCCTATAACAAAGGGAAGTTTTAGCTGGTCATTTGGTCTCCTTGAAATGCTCTCTCATACTATGTTTGATTTGAAATAAAGCTCTTCCCATCTTTCCCTCTGAAATCTTTCTTAAAATAGACCTATTCCTATGAAAGCTTCATTTTCAAACCAGATTCATTATTATTTTGATAAAAAGCCCATTATTAAAACACTTTTGCCCAAATTACATGATAAACCAAAGCAATTAAGAAATTATACAAATAATGATTTTGAAAATAATTTCTGTTTTTTATCCTTTTAAATATTTGGCAGCTGCTATCAAATCCTTGATCTTATGATTCTAGTCAACTGCATAATTAATGGCACCTTTAGGTACTGTAATGAGTAGCATTAACATACTAAACTGGATGAAGACTTCTGAAACAAGGAATATTTTTTGCAACATAAAATGTCTAATTAACTCTTAAAACTAAAAGAATATATTTTACAAGCAAAATTTACAGCTTATGAGTATTTAAGAATAAAACATCCTGAGAAAACTGTCTAGTTATTTGCAGCAAGGTTTTAGAGCATGCTGTAAATCTGAATAAATAATAAGCACGAAATATTTAATATTGCATTTCTATTCTGACAGCTACACAAAATACTTCATCAAGGATTTTTCTCAGACACCTTAAAAACACATAAAGGCTTTCTTTTTGCTTGTTTTGCATGTACCATTTGATAACCAGTACATGGACAAAGGAAAGAGCAATTTGTCCCATCATGTTACTTCTGAATAGAAAAAAAAACCCTTTTATTTACCTGTTTCTTAGGGCAGAATCTGTCTCCATGTAGTCCTCAAGAACACCTTTCAATTTTTGCTCCGACTTTTCCAGCTCTTTTATTCTGAGGTTCAAATTCTCTTCTCCAGTACTGTTTACTTGTTCATTGGGTATGCTTGCATCTTCTGTTTCCTGGAAAATCTAGGAAGTATCAATTTTAACATTGAAATTCAGAATATCACATCCTTCATTACTGGGCATTTTAATACAGAAACAAAATTCTTGTTCTCGTCCAGCTGAAGGATCCATGATGAAAATAACCCAAATTATTAGGTTCTGAATGTAACACAGTCTGAGCATACAATAAAAGTCTAAGCCTCTGATGATCAAATGAATGGTCCTTCTCAATTCTGACTGCATTTATTATTTATGAGAGAGTCTCATTTCACTAGTCTCCAAGTAATTCAGCAAGTATGAAAGGAATTGCAGTTCACAATATGATATTAGAATAATAGAATATTAGGAGTTGGAAGGGACCTTTAGAGATCATCTAGTCCAATCCCCCTGCAGAAGTGGGTCCACAAGAATGCATACAGGCTGGTTTTNACAGCTCCAGTTCCTATAGCCTTTCCTCATAAGGAAAATGTTCCAGTCCCCTAATTATCTTAGTATCTCTGCTCTGGACTCTCCCCAGAAGTTCCCTGTCCCTCCTGAGCTGAGGAGCTCTGAACTGGACACAGGACTCCAGATGAGGCCTCACCAGGGCAGAGTAGAGGGGGAGAAGAATTTCCCTTAACCTGACTGGCCACACTCTTCTTGATGCATCCCAGGATGCCATTGGCCTTCTTGGCCACGAGGGCACATTGCCGGCTCGTGTTTAGTTTATTGTCAACCAGGACTCCCAAGTCTCTCTCTGCAGAGCTGCTCTCCAGCAGATCAACCCCCAGCCTGTACTGGTACTTGGGGTTGTTTCTTTCTACAAAAGATTAAACTAGAAGAATTCTTGAAGGAATTAGATATCAAAGTTTTGAAAAGATGAAAATTTTGTACTAAATACAGTTCAAAAAATTGAGTAAGTTTATCACAAAAAATGTTTATACTTAATTTAGAGGAATGTATAATATTTTTTTTGTTTCAAGACAGAAGTTTAAAAAAGGAGATTTCTTATTCAAAAAGCAAAGTATGACTGTTTCAGAGAAACATTCAACATATTTAACTGGTATTAGGGAATTCTGCATTCAGTATTTTACTTATAAGTCTGCTTCTCCTTTGAGAGGTTATGAAATGATGCTAAAATGGAATTTTTAGATTTGGGATTGGGAAGGCAATTTTAGTTCTTCTAAATATATATACATACAAAATATATACTAAATATAGAGTTTATATATAATAAATATATATAACACAAATACACAAAACATCTATATGGCATCTGAGCAATATCTTTGCTTTTGCTATGTTTGAATTGATTTGGAATTGGATCTGTAATCAAATCCAATCACTGACTTTGGCCCTATTAATCAGAACACAGTGCAATTTAAAATTTTTTTTTTTTTGGTAATGAACGTATGTAAAACATTTGTAAATAAATGCTGAATCTAAAGGGCGAAGAAGAAGAAAAAAGTAACATTTATTTTGCCTACTGAAAAAGCAGAGTCTATTGAAGGGTAGAAAATAATACTAAACCAGTGCAAAAAGAATAAACTATAGTTCTTACTATAGTTTTTATACGTGCTATTCAGGCTTAAGGTAAATTATATACAATTTTATTATTTTTCAGTCATCTTTTCACTCAGTGGCTTTGTCAGCCACAGACAGATCTGAAAAGATTTAGCCACTCCTCTATCCCTGAAAAAAACATGATACTTAAAAGCTACAAGTGTGGGAAGACAAAGTATAAATCCACATGGACAACCACATTTAAATCACTTTGTGACCTTTACACTTACCAAGTCCAGTCCCTTCTCAGAGACATGTAAACATAATCATGGCTCTCTCCTGGCCTGTATAATTTCCCAAATGTAACAGTATCTGATTTTGATCTCCTCAAGACACTAATATTTTTTTGTGTTTATTATTTGCAAAGTGAACACACATCCTGCTCACTGACAATGGGCATTCCTAAATGCCGCCATGAGAAGAATATGTAATAATAGAGACATTGTTACTCTGCTCATTAATAATTTACAGTGAAAGCCAAATTAATTCCATTTTCAACTGTGACTCAGCCCAATATCCAGCTCATAAATCATGACAAGAAAAATTCTTAGCAGTGTATTTTGCAGAAAGCAGCCAATGGATAAAAGCAGTGAGGATGGACCAACACTTAAAATCATTACACTGTATTACACTGCCACATTTTTAGTATATGTTCTTGTTTATAAGAGCACTTTCGTTCACTGATATAATGAAAGTTAATATAACAATTTCTAAAGTCAGTCTCCAAACTCATCATCTATTAGGTTCTACGCTTCCAGTGCCTTATCCTGAAAACCACTGAGTACTTCAACATAAAACCAGGAAAACTGTTATAACTGATACCAGAAAGGCAAAACTTATTGTTTACTTCTTCTCTTGTACTGCTAGGACAAATGATTTAAAAGCTGTGTCACAGAAAGTGAAATTGAAGCCAAGTATCTTGCATGGCCTGAATCTAGTCAGTTAATACACTGTACCTGTTCCCAGTCCTACAATAAGAACCAATATGGATAGTGAGACTGGAATGACATACTCAGTTTTCCAGAACTATATCCTGCTAGCTCAGTACAGAATAAAAACAATAAGAACCTACAATAAGAACCAATATGGATAGTGAGACTGGAATGACATACTCAGTTTTCCAGAACTATATCCTGCTAGCTCAGTACAGAATAAAAACAATAAGAACCTACAATAAGAACCAATATGGATAGTGAGACTGGAATGACATACTCAGTTTTCCAGAACTATATCCTGCTAGCTCAGTACAGAATAAAAACATCATGAATGTTATAGAAAACATCACCCAAATCAGACAGTTTTTGAGAAACCTGTGACATGTGAATCACAATAAGACAAAATACATATCAAAATGAGAAAATTAAACTGCTCATACCTTTTCTACTTTGTAGCACCTCCATCTCCTGTCTCTGCAGTGTGCTTACCATTGCAGTCACATGCTCTGACCATCCCATGTTTGTGCTTATAGTTTCATTTCCAAAGCAGTGATGAGCAAAACTACGTCAATGACAAGAAAATGTTTCTTTGCCAAATGAATCACACTTTTCAATTTCTGTTCCTTCATCAACACCTGGTTTGGTTATCTCAAGCTCTATCTCCCATTGTAGTCCTTCTCTTCAGAGTAATGTCCAAATTCTTCCATTTGCAGTGAACTCAATTTTTTCACATTTTGTCATCACACCACTAAAAGTTTTAACTAAAACATGAAAAAATTCTATTTGAATGCCATTCTTTAAATGCTTGCTCCTTTCAAACACATTGTGAGAGACACTTTCTTTTAGGGATCAAGTTCCAAAACTTCTGCATGATCCTTGTTTCCAATTTCAATTGTGCTTTGTACCAGGAAGCAGGGTTATTCAGACCCTCACATGAGCCACAGTTCGCTGCACCTGACTGAATTATCTTGTGAAGTGCCTCAGCTCCTTCAGCAGGTAAATGATCTTGACTGGTGATTCTTTGTAAAGAGTACATCTCTGGTCTTACTTCAGAATCTAAATATTATCTGAGAAAACTGGCTTTCTTTCAGGTTAATCCCTGCACCTTCAACAGTGAGATATTCAGTCAATATAACAAATCTTTCCAGCAGCTTTCTTTGTGCAGACTTAAATGTTCTTTACCTAGCGTTATTTTTTGCAATCATAATTTCCATTTTATTTGATGAATTAGGGTAACTATCTTAATCCACTCTATGTTCATGCTGTCATTCAGTGTGTCCATTGGAGCAGATATGTTTCTATGTAGCCCTTTTAATACAAAGATGATTTTCAAGAAAAAGTGGAGAAGAAAGTTATCTTTTAATATTGTGCTTTTAATATTTTCATCTTGCATCACCATTGCAGAAACACTTCAAATTATCTGTTTTTCCAGACTGCTTTTCCAGCTCTAAAACACCAATTTGCTTTTCTCTCTTTGAAAGAAAAGCCTTTTTGAATTTTCTAACCATTTTCCATCTTAAACAACTCTTTTCATCATTCATTTTTTCAGTCTGTGCTTTGCCCAAAATTTTGCTGCAGTTCAGGTGGTGAGTGTGTTTGACTGTTTATCTACCACTATTTTGAATGGTTAAGTTTGTGCTCTTTTTTCTTCCTGGTAGGTGAAGTCATCATTTTTTTTTTTATCTCACCTGTGAGGATGCCATGATTTCCAAATATTTATTTTCAACTATTTCTCTGCTTATCACATTCATCTACACTCTCATTTCTTCAATTCCCTCCTTCTTCTTGAAGAGATAACTGAGTTCTCTTGAAGTTTCAGGCTGCCATGGAATCTTCTATTCTCCCAGTGCTATCTTTGTAAGTTATTGCTTTAATTTTCAAGAAACATTCAAGAAATAATTTCTCCCATGCAGTTTGTATCCACTTCAATTTTTTTTAGTTCAATCTACCATCTTGCCTTTCTCCAAAGCCCGTCTCTTCTCCATCTGTGTATTTCCTGCTCATGTATTTAATATGAATTTTATCATGTGGGCTTCTAAATCGTAATTTTTTCCAAGTTTGGACAGTTTTTCTGCTTTTTTTTCCCCCTGTCAGCTGTTTACTATAGAGAACCTATTGTCAAACATTTAGCTTTTTTAATATAGATATTGAAAAGGAGATTCTGTGTTTCCTGGGTGAAATGCAAACCACGTTTGTTGAAAGCATGCAGTATGGAGACAAAGATCTCAGTACTGTAAGAAAATCATTTGGTAGATACAGTTCAGATAGCAGAGAGTAATTGCACTTGTATTTTATCCAGTGTTTGATTGGTGTGTAAATTCTGTTTAGATTTTTTCAGTGTTTATGATGTGCTGGTCCTTATTTAATCATCAAATCATTCCAGTTTGAAGCTATATCTTTAAAAAACTTTAATTTTAAATTCTAATATTTTGCAGCTTCAATTATTATGCAAACTGTTTTATGAAAAAAATGCACCAATTCAAAGCTGCTCAACAAATATTTTCTGTATTTTTGCATGTGGACTCAGCTGTTCACTCCATGGGTTCTTTTAGTAGCCTGTACACAAAACAAAAACCAAAAGGGGAAAACAAAAACAACAACAAAAAAAAGAAAAGGTCTGCTGAGCTTTAGATAGAGAACATTAATTTAGAAATCAGTGTTGGCATCCAGCCCTAAATTCACAGACATCAAAATCTTTTCCTGAAAGTTTTTTACTAGCTTCAAAATAACAAGAACCAAAATTACTATCAGTAAATCACCTGTATTGCCTTGAAAGAATGAAAAATGTTCAAGAGTCCAACTATAGTTAAGTCTCTTAAAATAGGCTTTGCTGTGTTACATTAACCAGAGACAGATTAATCTTTGGGAAGATGAATTAAAGGAAATTGTTCTTCACACTAGCACCACAATATGATGTGCACTCATAGAAATGTGAGAGCTGAGTAGCTATGCGACTACACAGCCATTATCCCTGCGTTATCCTGTCAAAATGCTTGTCATCAACCTTGAATTTAACTACTTAAGTAGTTGCTGTTAACAGGAAGAATAGCAGGTTATGTCAGAACAATGTATTTTCCGGAAACTAATTATATTAGCAATTTTTTTTCTGTTTGTTTTTATTACAAAAGGGATCCGTGCTACTATGAGCATAGAAGCCTATAGATCAGATGTAAGCCTTTAACTCATAAGAATTTTTTAATTAACAGTATTTCAAAATATTTTAAATGATATTTAAAAAACACCTATGATCTCATTAGGTTTATAGAATGTTTATAAAATGTTGTTAAACTTGGCCAGTATACTTTTCACAGTATTTAAAAACAAATGTTCCTCTAGACATTAGCACCTTTAACTGGGATTGGAGTGGAAAAGATGGATGAAACTCCAAGATAACAGTTTGGTGATTTCCTTTAACATTACTTTTTCAAACTTACAATAACCAAAACTACATTTGTCTTTTCCAATCCACATAGAACAGAAAATTCAACTCAAATTGTGGTAATATGAATGGTATACCACAAGACTTCTCCTTTCCTCAAACACTTCTCTGTAGGAAAATGTTTGGTTTTTGACACAATAAAGGAAAGTTCAAAAATAGTGCTCAAAATGCTGTAAAAATATTGCTCAGTTTCACCTAATTTTCAACATCCATCTAACAACTAAAAGAAAGCTACTGCACTTGTAGTATATCAATAATTCCCTTGGATTACATTCCATCCATCTACCATCATTTTATTACCAAATATAAAACATATGCAACAATGCTAGTAATGAATAGACCAGAGACAGTTCCCAAGAGCATCAACAGAAAGATGATAACTGAATATTGTAGGAGCTGAATAAACCTCCAAAAGAGTCTAAGAGTATCCAGGTATTTGTGATCTGGGCAGAAGAAAATACTGTTTCAAGCTTAATGTGAGATAATTATAACAGCTTTCTTAGGGTAACTATTGTCATCATGCTGCTTCATCATACAGCACTTGATAGCAGTTTCAAAAAGTTTGATCAACTGCATCTCTTACTATAAGGAGATTGTATGAACATAATGCCTAACAGATTCTAAAGAAGAAAAAATTGTAAAGGTAAAAATATTGTGTATTTTCACTTGCAAAACAAAGCAAAACAACAGCATCAACAAAAACATTATGTAAATATTCAATAGTTTTAAATTGTGTGTTAATCTTCTAACAGCTAGCTAGTTATACAAGCTGCTGAGTTTCTATTGTTACTGAAAGGCAGTGTGCAACTTGCACTGCTCCAGGAAACAGCACTAGTACTGATTTTCTTAAACTATATTTCTTTCTTGTTTTATATGAGAGATGAGCAACTGCCACTATGGCTCCTGCTTTAGCTGAAGTAACTCACTGTCCTTTGCATTGAGCTGAAAGGATCAGGATTTTATGGATAGGACTGTGGGAATCACAGTAGTGTCCCAAGAGAGACACAAAGGTTTCTTATCCTCACCCTCTCACCCTTTCCGTGTTCCATGGGCACATGGAGGTCAGTCACATTGCAACCTTTACATCACCTCATAAAAAGGAAATCAGGCTATTAGTTTCTAAGTTATTTCATGGCTTCAAAGATCTTCAGCAATCAGATTTTTTTTTTTTTTTTTTTCTCCAATGGGTGGTGATGCTTTCAGGGCTTTTTAGAAAACACTTTTTAGAAAACAAAACTGAAAAACCTTGTTCACCATCACATCATCCAGCATCATTTTAGACAAAATGTAGTTGCTCTGCAGGATTTAAAAGACCCACTGCAGTTAGGGAAGTTGGTATCCCAGAATACAAAATCATTTCTCGTTGAAAACCCAATGACTTCCTGATGAAGTCCAGGAAGGTAACTAAAGGGATCCAAGTTGGATTTTATAGTTGACACTTTTCTGTGCAAGCAAAATCAGTATACCCTCCCCTACAATCAAAACATGGAAAAATCTGAATTAAAAATCGAGTACAGACAAATATAAAGAATACCAACCACACATCTTGGCTGAGTTGTGTCATCAAGGCCACAGAATGAACGCTAGTGAAAAAAACAAAAAAAGGAACAAAAACTATAACATAAGATCAAAAGAAAATGAGAAACAAAAAAAAAGAAAAGAAAAAGATGTAAGATTCGTAATATGAAATCCAATGACATTACAAAATTATTCTTCAATATTCAATATTAGTTGAATTGATCTGAAAGAGAGATACAGTAGAGCAATCTTACTCTAAAAAAGGGGGCAATGGGGTACAAAATACAGTATTTGAGGGCAGTTTTACAAAATGGTAACCTTTGTGGATTATTTAACTTCAGAAATACTAGGCTTGGCTTTGTGACCCAGTTAAGCAAACAGTTCTACTAACACACTTGAAAGCTTTCCTGAACCAGGATTTGCTAAGCCAAAGATACAAACATTAAATGCAACTTAAATGGTAGAAAATCAGTTTGGAGATATGAGTGAAGTGCTTAAGCATCACCTTGTTTCTCATATATTGATTCATAGAATAAATCTGAGATTTACATTATTCTTTTGTATAGCCTTTAAAAGCAGGACAGTTTTCTGAAGAATCTATAGGGTAAAAATACTGTCATCCTTATATTCTGATTTGTCAGGAATTTTACATAAAACTTTAAATCCATTCCTCAAGGAAATCAAAAAGCCATACTCATGGCACAGTAACTATAAGTGGTGCACTGCCCTTAGCTACAACCAGAAATGAGGCTCAGCTATAAATACTACCAATCATTCAACAATGCAAGACTTCTTTCCACAAGAAATTATTGTTCTCAGTATCAGCAGCATGTAGGTGTCAGTCCACATTCACTGACATTAAATCTTCAGAGGAACAATGAAGTGGAAGTATATAATTTATTGAGTCTCTAACAACAAGATCTTCCTTGAAGCAGCCAAAGGCAGAGGTTTAACCCCAAAGAAAAAAAAAAAAATCAAGTGTATAGAAGGAAACCCTCCATTCATCCAGGAGCTGAAGTTTAATACAAAATGATGAAGCTTTTTGGACGTCTCCTGCTAATGTGACATTAAGGCAAAGAGAACATTAATCATTTTAACTCATTATCAGCTTTAAGCTAAGCTTGTGATTAAGCTGTTTCTTTCCTGATGCTTTTCCCCATCCATTCAACTGATGATCCAACACAGATAATAGTAACATCCATTTTCAAAATTAGCAGTCTGTCTAATCCAATACCTACTCGGTAAACTGTAACAGCAATGCATTAGAGGCTTGTACTTTGGCAATAGCAACTTCTAGAGGTATTTATGGTTTAAGATAGGTGTAGAAACACTAATATTTGCAATAATTAACATGTAGAGGTATCATCTATCCCTCAACAATTTCTCTGCTCTGAGCAGTTAATGACATCACTAGCTGTTAGGCAGGAACAGCTTCATGTATACTAGTGGTCTGGGGCAGAAGAAGACAAAGGAAGCACATGAGTCCTTCGAGGGGTAGATACTGCCTGGATTTTTCTGCTAATGGAAACAGGGACCACTGCCTTCCCAGTGAATACAAACAGACCAGCCCCAGACAGAGACTAATGAGGATGATTTAAAGTAGCAATTAGCAGCAGCAGCACACAGCCCAAATTCTCACAACCCTTTGCCTGGCTCTTCCACAGACCCATCTGGATATCACTGTTGAAAACATGCAGGACAAGGTACTGCAGGGGAGAGCCAACTACAGTGGCAGCAGAAGGGGCCAAGGAAGCTGTTGAGGGAACTGGAGCAGACGCTATAGAAGAGCAATACTCCCAGAGGGTGAGAGCTGATGATGGGACAGTGAGATTAGTGAAGAGTGAGGAAAAAACCTTTGAGAAGGCCCCATTGTCTGCCCATGTTCTGTAGGAGAGCCTAAACTCCACAGATCTGGGAAACATTAGCCCATAGATCTGGAAAATACATTAGAATAGTAGGGGTCGGAAGGGACCTTTAGAGATCATCAAATCCAATGTAGCACTGACTTGAACTTAAATTTTATCTTGGTTTAAGATAGATTTTGTGATATTAGGTTAAGTACTATTAACATCAATGTGAAATAAATTTGTACAGAATCCCTTGTCATTGCCCAAACATTTACCTTTTCCTCTATTTCTTTGAGTTGCCTCTTTTGAAGTTCTATTTTATCCTCTAGTTCTCGAATTCTCTGTAATAGAAAAACAAAACAGATATTTTTATATCAAATTTGAAAAGTGTATGAATCAAAAAGATATAAAATAGGTTAAAAATTAAGAGAACAATTTGCTGATTATTAGTCTAGCTTTGCCTTTACAATTTTATTAGGCATATCCATGGCAGGATTGCTCCACTTTTCCAAGAAATCATGGCATTTTAAATAAGCTGCATAGTCTACTCATCACCACTCATGAACAATAATTTTAACATATATACACAGACAACTGCTATTAGCATCAAAATTCTTAGAAGCACAACACTACTTTCTCTGCAACTGTCAGATTTTCTACTTACCTAGACTGGCAGTAGATTATACTATTACATTTAATTTTATCTCTCCATTTTCTTTACGTATAAAACACAACTATGCTTCCAGCATAGTCATGCTATACCAGAAGAACAGAGCGCATAGGTTTTCAGTTCATCACCAAGACACCATCCAGAGATTCAGCTCCATCCTGTTACCAGAGCCATCCTCCACCAGAGTCAGAGGAATGTCTCCTTCAGTGTAGCTCTCTGTATTGTTGAGGATTTTCCTAGTTTTATAAAGCTTCTCAAAAAATACGACTGATGTGAGGTCCACATATCCTATTTCTCTCCCCGTTTTTCCCTTTGGTCAGTTATCTTTCTTTCTTTCTTTCTTTCTTTCTTTCTTCTTTTCTCTCTTTCTCTCTGGGCATCTATATTAAGAAGATATATTTTATTCCACTTTTAGTATATTCTATTTGTTATGGATAAAATAGGTCCATTTTTTTTTTTCCTTAATAGTCAGAAACAGAGCATGGCCTATTAACAGCCAATGGGAATCAATACATAAGCTTTTGAGGGGATTATCTACCTGACCTCTGCCTGGCCTACAATTGCTAAGGTTATTAACAGTTCCTGAACTTTGAAAGAGAAATTATCATCTACTCCAATTTCTATGAATAGACCAATAAAAATAATGTAAAAAATTATTTTTTTCCTCAAAAATTGATTTGAACAAAAGTATATCTTTCAAAATAACATCCAGTCAGAATTAATAAACCTATGCAATCAATCAACAGATGCTGACAGTTGATTACCTGCATTCAAATTCAAAGACTTCATGGCAGCCTGTGAGAGCCACAGCAAGGCAGCCGCTAATCCAGTGACAACATTGTGTTTGAGAATCACAGAGCTTGGCTTGAAAATTGCAAATTTAATGTGAAGTTACTCCCAACATGAGGTACATTCAGCCCTGCAGTTTACTTTGGTTAAGGTATGCTATTCTCCACACAAATATTGCAGACAAATCACAAGCAACAGTTTTGTTGTTGTTGTTGCTGTTTTAAAATAAAGGACTTTGCTTAAATGTTTTAAATATTATTCAGTCAGAGGCTGTCAATCAAAACCTCCACTGTATTGTGCTACAATGCTCAGAGATTTCCCCAGATAGTAATATAAAAGCTTAAACCAGATTACCCTTGTATAGCACGAGTGAGTGCAGCTTTGCTGACCGTAACAAATGCCCCAAACAGAGCTGTATTAATTTCACTTGTCCTCTATTACATTTCAATTGATTTACACTACATCTGCTCCCTGCTTAAGGCAAGTCTGCTTCTAGAGTGATCATCTTCATATACTGTATGTACCAGTAATATTAAAATCACTGTAAAAAGCCATGGGATGAGAAGCAGACAACTGTAATCACCTCTGAGACCCCTGGTCCATCAGGTTACACTTCTGTTTCTCTCCCACTCTGTTCAGTTATGCTGATTCCTAGTTAAAACCACATCCCAGATCTGAGTGACAGGCTTCAATTCTATGGGGGTCCTGCTATGCTCTGTGATAAAATTTGACCATGGTGAGATAAGAGGAAACAATATTTTAAAATACCATTTTCTCCTTCAAGATTTATATTTGAGATATTGTTTCAGTATCTGCTGAGAACTTGACTCTAGAAAAAAAGGAAAATTAAAAAGCCCCCAAATATCTGGTGGCTTTCTCACCTCAGGGTTTCCAGTAAGTGTTCTTTTATAAAAGAACATGTTAATTAGGATAAAATGGCATTTTTCAGATTTGGGAATTCTGTTAATTAAGTAAAAATGGAAATTTTTTTATTCCCTTATGAATTTTTAATCTTTTCAAAAGATTACAGCTACTCAGTTATTTTCTCCAGCTATTTGGAATAGCTCTAAAAAAATGAGGGCTGAGGTTTCTGTTTTCCATTTCCCACCCACAACTCACCATAACTGTTAAACTTTGTGAGATGAAAGAAAGAGAACAGTTTTAAGGTGATGAAATATACACTTTCCAAAAATTCTGTTTAAATACAGAGATAACTTAGCAACTGAAAGGGAATATGCATAAGGTAGCATTTTTTAGCAGTAAAAATCTAATTAAAAAAAAATCCTCAAAATAACTTGATTTTTTTCAGATAAGGCAGATATATGTAGGGTGAATATAATAAGTAGGGCTGTAGGAATACATGCACACATAAATCTCTTCCAAAATTGCCACCTGAGGATAATATGTTAAGACAAGTGACTAGTATTTAAATAGCTAGTATTCACTTTATATGAGTGGAAATCACAATGACAGAAGGTTTACACTGTAAAAAGAGTAAGATTTTGTAACTAACTTCTCTACCATAGAAATTAAGAGTTTAAGACAGGTTGAAATTTGTTCTAACATAAAACCATGGGTTGGAATTTTCCATCAGGTATCAAAGCTTGGGGTTATTTAGTTCTAGTTATTTATTTGCTTTCCTCTGGAGTATTGCAGGGAAGATTATCTAGGAGGATGAAATGGGCATAGCTATTCCCATCAATATCCTCTGATTGCACAGGGTCATCACCAGGAGATAACCAGTCTAGATCAGCTCTTTATATATCCTGGAAAATCTGATTTAACTCATTTATTTCATATATATATGCAATACACTGTCAAGAATAAAAAAAATATTTACATCTGCATAGAGTGTTTAAGACATAAAAATTTTTTCCCCCATCGTGTTCATCTTCATTCACACATTTTTTTATCATACAAATATATGTTTCCAAAATATTACTTTAAAAATTACATGTAAACTACATGTAATAATCCCAGCTATTCTAGCAGTAGCTAGAATATGACTTGTCACAGGTCATATTAAACTATTGAGAAGGAAATTACACAAAAATTATATCCACTAATTAAGACCAAAGGCAGAACTATTTGAGATTCAGTATAAGAATTTACATTTTCCTTTTATTTGCAACCGTTCTTTTTATTTGCAACAACCAGCAATCAAGATGTGGACTCACTCTTGGGTTTCCAACATGTGATTAGGTGCTTTCAGAGAATTTTGATTTGTTTCTGTTTGCAAAAGCCACTGTGACAACAAATCACAGAGGACTATTTTATTGTTATCCAGAAATTCTTCCTGCTTTCATGCTTCAGGACATAAACGGATGATCAGCAAATCAAGCTTTTCCTACTATAAAAGATTCATTGCTCTATCCTTGACAGGGCTCACAGGAACTTTGCAAGGTCAATACAGTGCATTTTCAACTACACAATAAACTATGCTAGGAAGCAACAGTATCTTACTCAAAATATTGAGAAGTCTCAGTTGAGAAGAAAGTCACAGACTGTTATTTTGTTTATTTTCTTTTTTTTTAAAAAAGGAAAGATAGAAGATATGGATACACAACCTAAAACCAGCACAGTATTTGTATTACCTATAGATCTCCTAGCACGGGTCAGTCAGAGCAAGGATTAGGGACAAAGTGGAATTGTGTTTCCCTGGCTTCTAGTAATTCTTCTTTTCCTGTGGTTAATAGCTGTCCCTTAGTCATACTGAGATGGGGATTCATGAGAATAACACTGTGCTGTCAAATCATGAGGCCACACAAAAGAATTACTGTATGCAAAGAAAGAACTGCATTCAGACAAAAATAGCACACTGAGAATGCAACCATGAAAAAGAAGACTGCAAATATTAGGGACGAGGATTCCTAACGTGGTCCACCTCACTCACACTTAAAACCAAACTGCCAAAATAATGAATACTAATTTATCATTGAAACAGCAAATAAAACCTCACAAAACTTCTAGATGACGGATGGATAGATCTGTGAATGCTCCCTGTTACTACCTTCACTCACATGGAGCTCTTGTGAGTTTTGGAAGGAGGGTTGGACTAGCATCATAGAATCTTAGAATCATTTAGGTTGGGAAACACCTTTAAGATTATCAAATCCAAACACTAACCTAACACTGTCAAGCCCACCACTAAACCATGTCCCTCAGTAGCTCATCTACATGGCTTTTAAATATCTCCAGAGGTGATGACTCCACCACCTCCCT
Organism: Urocolius indicus; assembly: GCA_013401255.1. NCBI lineage: Eukaryota > Metazoa > Chordata > Aves > Coliiformes > Coliidae > Urocolius > Urocolius indicus. Next base: position 289,092 of record WBNH01009235.1, on the reverse strand, counting down.
GTGCAGTCCGTGCCAGTGTTTAACAACCCTCTCAATAAAAACTTCTCCTAATCTCCAATCTAAACCTCCTCTGACACAACTTGAGGCCATTCCCTCTTGTCCTATTACTTGTTACTCAGGAAAAGAGACGAACTTCCACCTTCCTACAACCTTCTGTCACGTAATTGTAGAGAGTGATCATGTCTCTCCTCAGCTTCCTCTTCTGCAGTCTAAACAATCCCAGTTCTCTCAGCCACTCCTCATCAGACCTGTGCACCATACCCTTCACCAGCTTTGTTCCCTGTCTCTGGACACGTTCCAGCTCCTCCATGTCCTCTTGTAGTGAGACGCCTAAAACTGAACACTGCTGGACTTGTCAATAGTGGCAGGCACCTACTTGACAAATCATCCTTCCACTAGCAACAAAGCTTCCTACCAGTTCCAAGCAGATGCCTGGAAGAAGCCATCATGCTGCCAGGGCTGGGATGCAATGCCGGGTTAACAGGAGATGGCTCTCCCAGCACAGTAGCTCTGGCTCTGTCAGGAATAAGGCTCTGCTGAAGTCACTTTGCATTCATAGGCAGCAACAGAACTAAGATGTACAACCTACACCTTACTTATTACTGAACTGTAATTTGAACAGGTTTTTAAGTTCCATTACAAATTTTATCTCATTAGTAGCTACATTATATATACAAAAGTAGGCAGCACAGCTATAATCCTGATAGGCACCCTGAAAATGCTAACAATTAGGTAAGGGAAAGAACATCCAGACAGTTATGGCAGTCAAAGTACACATTTTCTTTGGGAGTCTATAGTGGGAAGACAGATGTATGACTGCAAGCAGTCCTAACATGGTACTATTTACATCACTGAACAGAGCAGTGAAAGGCAAGTTCACCACCAGTCATTTTCAGTTATATACATTATGTTCGCTGACTGTAGTGATCATTTCCTGTCCCTTCTCTGCAGTTCAATGCCTGGAGAGCTCCCAAAGACAAAGGGCTGTCAAATTGCCCCAAAGTGAGAAATAAAACATTTTTAGAATCATAGAATGGTAGGGGTTGGAAAGAACCTTAAGAGATGATCTAGTCCAACCATCCTGCTAAAGCAGGTCCACTGAGGTCAGGTCACATTGGAACACATCTAGGCAGGTTTTGAAGAGCTCCAAGGAAGAAGACTCCACACCCTCTCTGGGCAGCCTGTGCCAGGGTTCCCTCACCCTCACAGTGAAATAGTTTTTTCTTAAGTTTAAATGGAACTTTCTGTGTTCCAGCTTTTTTTCCTTTCTCCTCGTCTTGTCACTTGAGACAACAGAAAAAGGTGACGCCCAACCTCCTGACAGCCACCATTTAGATATTTGTAAATCATTAAATAATGTAAATATGAATGAGATTTTTCTCAGCAGAATTCTAATGTGCAGAAGATTCCCCCTAAACACTCATAAACTTCATTTCCTTCTACTTCACAATGGGAAGGTCATATTTCTGGAAAACAGGATACATTCATTGAAGTGCAATTATCCAGTTAAGCAATTACTTCAGTTTTGTAAACTTGGATGGCAAGTGCCTTTAAAATCATACAATCATTTTGGTTGGAAAAAACCTATAAGATCATGAAGTCCAACCACTAACCTAACGCTGCAAAGCCCTAAACCTTCTCCCTCATCGTCTTATCTACATGTCTTTTAAATAGCATGTATGTTTTAAACAGTGTGTATTTCTTGGTGTGTATGTTCCAGTACTGGTAATGAAGACAGTCAGCTCTTCCTTTCTGAGGCAATAGAGGTCTGAAACACCAAAATAGGATTACACATGAATCAAAGGCAATGGGCTCCTTGTAGATCATTTGACTCAGAAGCCAGGTCCAATGTAGCGATAATGGTGCGTTGTCAGTGGAGAACCAGCTAGATACTGATTTCAAAAGGAAATTTCTGCAATTTTTAGCATTGCTCCTGTGGCAATACTGCAACCTCAAGGTTTTAAGCCACATCTCTGTGATATCTGAGGAATCAAGGTGTAGATGAAATGCAAGCAGTATGATGGTGGATGTGTGCCTGGAAATATTACTCTACTTTATTAACAGAAATTCCAATAACATAGGCTTAGAAAACTCCTCTTGCATTATAGAGCAAAGAAATATAAATAATGAAGCTGACAGTGGAAACGGTAATATTGCATTTCCATTACCTAACATCATTGAAGGGTTTAGCCAAAATGTAAAAAATTGCTTTATCAAAAAACAAAACAAATGAAAGGAGAATATTCATTGAATTCTCACACAGTACACATGAAGTATGTGTGCCCAGCTTCTTCTATAATAGTAATTTAGCTACATTAAGTACTGTTTCCATTAATGTAGTGCCCATCATAAAGGAGCTCTTAAATAAATGGAAATCTTTCCACTGAGCTCAGTCATCCCTGAATTGTCATCTCAAAGCTATCATTTATTTTATTCTAGAGGTAATAAATCAACTTAGTAACGATTTGTCATAATTTCAAGAGTTTGGCATGAGAGGAAGTTCAGCATTACAAAGCAAGAACATTGCTAGTCTAAGATGCCAGGTCCAAATTTCCGTCACCAATATATGACTCTTTTAGTTTTTCTTTCACGATACCTCAACATGTGATGAGAATTTGACCATGTCTCTCTACAATTAGATGGTCCCTTAAACATATTCTGGTTTTTGACACAATTACCTAGCTACATTTTCAGTAGCAAGCACAGATTCTGAGAACTTTGGTATTTTGTGTTTACTGGATAGTGATGCAGGCCAGATGTGTGGACTTCTTCATTCAAACCTTTTGTCCTCTCCAATTCATTCAGAGCATTAGCCAATCATTCACAGTCCTCAAGCAGCATCTTCGATAGTTTCAAATCATCAAGCAGTTTTGCCAAATGGGGAAAATGCTACTAGGAAAGTAACTTCTGTGATAAATTTCACCATCCAGAAAGCCATGACCACACAATCCCTTACACACACGTAAAGCTGGAGAACTGATTTTCTTGTTTTCTATATAAATGTGTAAGTAAAGAGCCCATCTGAACACACTGTTTTACTGACAGCAACATCAAGATATATTTACCTGGCTGCAAAATATTGCTCCTTGCCATGCTACTATGGTTGGGAAACACAAGAATGTGCTAATCAGGGGGTTTATAAATCACCTTAATAATTCCTGTGACACACTCTTATTGGATTTACATTCATCAGCAAATCCAAGAAAACAATTTGATAATTTTAGCACAAAGCAGACAAAGAAGGATTTGCTAAGCTGCTTAGAGCATCAGCTTTGAAACATTGCAAAGGTTCAGGTTGATGTATATTTACAGGATAGGCAACATGGATGGACTATATCGGACATGAGCCATGTTTTGAATCTTTGAAGCCAGCTCATGATCAAGAATGTATCTTTTTCTGTAACAACATTTAGCAAGGAAAATATTTTATTAATTTGACAAAGTGAAGAATCAATATTGTTTCATGATATCATTATTTTAAGCAGCTTCTCAACATCATGAAGACACAGGTATGTAAGACCTTTAATAATGTAAACAGTATAACTATGTTACACGTAAAAATTTAAACTGATTTGTTTTTAGCTATTATTCAGATCACTAAACTGATGGATAAAATTCCTTAATAGAAAAATATATATTCTTGATTGGGCTTATGGTTTGTTTGTTTGTTTACTTTTTAAATCTAATGCATCTTAACAACTATTTAGAAGCCTCTAATGTGTTTACAATAAATTTGTATAGGTAATTGTCACATGCATTTACTCAAGCTGTTGGATCTGCTATTATAAGGGGTCTGGATTCTGGAATCCAAATGTTCCACTTAGTCACATATTCCTAGAATGTGATTTAGCATAATGGTCACAAGGAAACAAGTAAGCACACTGTAACAATATTAGTTTAAACTACTTTTGTTGCCATCTTGGTTTATATTATAAATGAAAACTTAATATAAATTTTATCCAGTTGAATATGATAACTATAGATCATTTTGCATATTCTGTACCTCTGATTCTCAACAGGGTCTTTCTTAACATAGCAGGCAAAAAATTAATTCCATTCTATATTCTGCAGTCTCAACCGTGACAATCCACTTAATAGTTACTGAAGTGGGAGAATTGTTCTTATTAATCTTTATTAAGCATTTGTAAAGAAACTACTATTTGCCTTCCTGAGGAGAATGAATCTTTCAGCTGCTGCACTAATTCATTTCTCAGCATGAAAGCCAATATGTACTTTTAGTAGTAAATCAGTGACTTTCATAAATACATTTAGCTTAAACTAAGTATTTGTTACAAGCTGATACTGAATGGCTCTATTTATATGAAGATATGTCTTAATATTTACTAGTAGATTTTGTTTCGTTTTGTTTTGTTTTGATTTTAACCCTGAAAGTCTTTTGATTTATGGTATAGTAAAACTATATCATACATTGATATGTAATAAAACCATCATATAAAATTTATTTAGCATTAAATTTAGATACATTCCAACACTTAGATAGCAGATTTTCATGTAAGTAACTACCATAAGATATATGTGAATTGTGCTTATGAAAACACATTTAATTTTCACTTCTTTAACAAACTTTACAATACTTTCTAGTTTAGACTTGCCTTTCCTCAATTTGCACTGGCCTTTCCTAAGAAGCATAGGGTATTCAGGATTGCAGATGAGAGGGTTTCAGCATTCAAAATTCACATAAGAGTCTTCTTGATTCTGATATTACTTTAGGGCAAACATTTGCTCTTAACTCCAATGCAACTTCGATTACACCTTGTTTAGGACAAAGGGAGCAGACCTTCCAGATACACTTTGTATTACATTACTACTGCTACCGTCACTTATTCAGACAAGGAGCATCAGTAAGGCAGTCAGCAAAGCAGGCATGGTTTCATCTGAAGCCCAAATATACATAAAACATAAGGAAACTTTGTAAGACAAATGTAGAGAAATGACTAAAATTAACACTTATCTACCATGTGTGTAATCTGTGGGAAATTACAGAAGTTTATTGTGATATAGTCATTATAGCAGCAATGATGCCTTGAAAGTCTCAACATTCACCCCTGCATGACAAATCAATACCACAGGTCAACTATGATTAACCTAGTCAAGATGTGCTTGATGAATATAGATTACATAGACAGTTACAAAGTCAGATGCCTTTAAGAGCAATTGACAAATATGAAAAATACATTATCTGTGTTGAACACAAAGAACATTTCTCAACTGCAAGCATTAGTAATTGTGAAAAGAAATGAAAAACAATCACTGGTTTCCCTATGTATTTATTCTTCATCTATAGTGCTATACAAATAGCCGGGGATGGACTTTGCCAGTACCTATCACTTCAGATTTAAATAAAAAACATGAAGCCAGATCATATCTATATAGATTTGGATGTAAAATGAGCTGAGACTTTCCCAAGTACCGTTGTGTAAGTAACTTTAATACTAATGTTTTTACCTACTTTCTGAATAGTGTGACAAAGCTGGGACTTCTGGATCCAGCCAGCCTCTCTGGCACAAGACAACATGCCACAGGAGTCATTGTCTTTAATTTGTTGTCTCTGACATGAGGCAAATTTAAGCCAACACCTCCTCACAACCCCTCTCCCCCAAAAACTTTCCCAGTCAAATATTAAACCTTAATAATTCTTGGGTGAAAAATAGTCTATCAACAGATTATATGGCAAAGAGATGTAGATCAGCTGCTGGATTTATCCAAGCTTTACCTGAATATATATAGTACAGCAAGTGGCAAATCTCAGGTTTATACTTTACATTGGTAATTAATGTATTAACAAATTGCTTTAAAAAAATAAAAAGGAAGGTTTTCAGAGAAAATAATCAGAAAACCAAATGTGTACTCCAAATGCCTGAGCCAATAGGATCTTCTAGATATGGTGACATCCAATCCTATGGATTTGTTAACCAACTGCTCTCCCAGTGTGAAAAAGGTATTATACCTATGAGAGAGCAGGGACAACCCATGGAGGAATAGCACCCAATATAGCTTTTTTTTTTTTTTTTTTTTTTTTTTTTTTTTTATGTATAAAGCAGTAAGAATTTGGCTCCTCAGGTCAGAAAAAAACAAAGAACAAAAAAACCAAAGAAACTTGGGGAAGGAAATTAGTTTGGTATTTCTTGATTTCATGATATGTTTATATATTTGACACTTCAGGATGAAAAAAGATATCACTGCTTTTGACTTTTCCTTGGTGTCTGCATCTGAGGCACCACATTTGCAATGAATCCTTCTCTGGCTGTGACATATAAAGGTCAGTTTTGAGTTATACCTCTCTTGTCCTAAAGGATTGTCCCATGCCTTCTTCTAGGAAAATATGCAAATACAGTGGTAATTTCTGTTTTATTATCAATGCATAATCCA
>WBNH01009235.1:209196-282507 GCA_013401255.1 Urocolius indicus | reverse complement strand
GGCTTATATAATAATAATATAATATAATATAATAATAATATTTTGACTTTTAAATATATATTAATTTAAGCAGATAACACAATCACAACATTCTTTTAAGGAATCTTACCATGGTGCTGTGTAGGTTTTTTGTGATGTATTTTGAAGGAGGTTGGCTTTGGTTATATTGTGGAGGGAGAAGTATGCTTGCTTAATGAAGCTGGTATCACTAATTCAGAAATATATTTTATAACTCCATTTGAATTTTATTCTCTTTTTGTCATAGCTACATCAGCAGCCTTCTCTCTCTCTAGAAATGGCTTAGCATATTTACATATATATATGTATATAATTACTCTTCTTAACAGAGCCTACTAATAACAATCTTATTTTCCACTATGCCCAAAAGTCATGTCAATGCACTGACTAGAGTACAAATGTTACTTTAAAATGAATTCTTACTAAAAAAAAACAGACACTGATTTGCAAAAGCTTATAATAACAGTGTAGCACAATGAGACGTTTCTGATGGCAATATATACAGAAACAGCAGTTGAATCGAACATACTCTATGCCTAGAAGCAAATATCACAAGCTGCTCATGACAGATTTTTNACACCCCACTTGGAAAAATCCCACCCACTATATTTTTTTTTTTTTTTTTTTTTTTTTATGTATAAAGCAGTAAGAATTTGGCTCCTCAGGTCAGAAAAAAACAAAGAACAAAAAAACCAAAGAAACTTGGGGAAGGAAATTAGTTTGGTATTTCTTGATTTCATGATATGTTTATATATTTGACACTTCAGGATGAAAAAAGATATCACTGCTTTTGACTTTTCCTTGGTGTCTGCATCTGAGGCACCACATTTGCAATGAATCCTTCTCTGGCTGTGACATATAAAGGTCAGTTTTGAGTTATACCTCTCTTGTCCTAAAGGATTGTCCCATGCCTTCTTCTAGGAAAATATGCAAATACAGTGGTAATTTCTGTTTTATTATCAATGCATAATCCAACCTGGTCATAAGTGTAAATGACATAGTTTAAAGAAAACATAGTTTTCACCTCTATTCCAACTATTTAGAGCTGGAACTTGAATGCCTTCAGCATTCCATAGGTGTATTACATTCAAGTCTAGAATTGAAGTGATGGCTTAGTTTATTCTGCAAAACTGAGCTCCAGCTAGAATAACTCAAGTTAGGATAAAACATCCTCAGTTTAGTACGATACTACAATGCAACTCAGGAAGAAAAAGAAGTTTCATACTTTTTGATGACACAATGAACTAACACACCTTTTATATTTGTTTTTTTCTTACAATTTTATACAAAGATAAGACTGTTCTGTGAAATTATTGGATTACATTAATAAAATTTGTCTCTCGTAAAGTATCTGATTGGCAGCAACCATTTTTGGAACTGAATTTGTGTCAGTCTGTTCTCCTTCAATGATTTTTTTAGCTTCTCTTTGTGTTTAAAATAACTTAAAATTAAATCAGAATAAATTCTATTTCTATGATGATTTTTCTTCATGCTTGAATACTGCCAAGAGTGCAATTTGAATTAATATATCCTAATTTAAAGTCTGATTCTGATCACTTTCCACAGTTTGTTACTCCAGAAGCAGTCTGCAATAAAACCGTCATNAGTATGCTTGCTTAATGAAGCTGGTATCACTAATTCAGAAATATATTTTATAACTCCATTTGAATTTTATTCTCTTTTTGTCATAGCTACATCAGCAGCCTTCTCTCTCTCTAGAAATGGCTTAGCATATTTACATATATATATGTATATAATTACTCTTCTTAACAGAGCCTACTATTAACAATCTTATTTTCCACTATGCCCAAAAGTCATGTCAATGCACTGACTAGAGTACAAATGTTACTTTAAAATGAATTCTTACTAAAAAAAAACAGACACTGATTTGCAAAAGCTTATAATAACAGTGTAGCACAATGAGACGTTTCTGATGGCAATATATACAGAAACAGCAGTTGAATCGAACATACTCTATGCCTAGAAGCAAATATCACAAGCTGCTCATGACAGATTTTTAATTAACATATTTTTCCCCTCCAAATAAAGAGTATAGATGGTGTAAATCAAATCACCTTCGCTAACTTCAAGGTAATATTGTCAATATGATTCAGCTGAGGTTTTGTCCCCTAGACTGGGTTTAATAAAAATGTTTTATGCCTTAGCAAGATCTAATCATACAGTCTGTCTAATTTGGTTTCACCAATTCTTTAGTACACAATGGATATACATGAATAGTTCCATTTAAATGCTAACAAACAATACTAATGCAGGGCTATATGTGGCCAAGATATCCATTATTTACCAATGTAAAAAAGGGTCTAAGATACTAAAATACATCTATTTCACTAGAACAAAGTCAATACCTAGTAGCTAAGGCTTTTGTATCTGGACAGAGGCACACATAAAGCAGCACAGGCTCACATTTAGACAACAGTTTACTCACCCTCTTATGCATGTCACTGTTCTTTTCAGTCAGTACATTCCCAAAGAAGGACTTTTACTCGTTCTCTAAAACCAGTATCTCATAAGCTGAATCCTCAAAGTGCCTACATGAAGTAGTTCTGTAATGAAACCCTGCAGACCTACCTGCAGTGTTCATCACACGCCTTGGCACTTCTAAATCCTGCAGTATGGTAAAGGAAGGAGAAGAACTCAACTTTTTCTCCATCATGAGATCTTCTTGGACACCCACTCTATACGTCTGACATAAAAACCCTGACTCAAGAGAAGAGTGTAGCCAGTCTCCCAGCATAAGCAGAGCTGTTCTTTTGAAGCCCTTTTATCAGGCAGACCTGAAGCAATGGAAACAAAGGAAGAGGCTGTCTGGAAGTGATGAAACCTCCAGAGTTTCAGAGAATTTGAAGTCTTTAATAAATTGCTTTTGTTTCATGGAAAGTTCGAGAGTGTCTGCAATAAGGACATTCTGTATTACATCTTGCAGGTCCATCACAGTGTTTTATCATTCTCCATAACCTCCACTTCAGCAGAATAAGAAAGACAGTGCATACTGTAAAGGCACTGCAGATTGCACATCTAGACCATGTCTAGACTAAAGTTTTGCCAGAATAAAGTGTAATGTGTTTGTTAATACTGCAATGTCATCAAAAGAAAATAAGGAATTCATTTAATGCAGCATCTAAGCATGCACTATACTTAAAGCAGCTTCATCTGTCAAAAACAGGTATGTATTCACTTTTGTGCTCACTTTTTAGCTTGTGTTATCTGCTAATGCAGATGAATGTAATCCTGTGACAACTAGCCCTGTGACACTGCTGATCCACTGCTAGAGTGGCTTTTTTTTGTTTGATTATTTTTAAGCTGTGGACATCTGCATACAATTACTAGGTTATCAGTATTGATTGACTCACAACCTTAAGATAAAACAACTGAGGAGAAGAATTCGGGCAAACAATTTCAAATGGAATCCCAGGCAAATTAACTTCTTTGTCTTTGTTTTTCCTGTCTACTATGGGAGGATAAAAATAGATGTCTAAATACTTATCTCCTTATTAAGCAGTAGAATTCAGTTCAACATTGTCCTGCAGGGCTGTAACATAGTCAGATCTAATGAGATGGGCTCAACACAAAACTAGTGACACAATATAAAACTGTTCTGGGTACAGGTGCATAAACATCCATGACTAATGATGCTATGCTTATACAGCATTTTTGTTCAGATCAGAAGTGGAGTTTTCTTCCACACTCATTTAACTTTGTGTTGTGGAGCAATCTGTAAATACAGGAACTGGATTAAAACCAATGATGTGCACTCACACTGACATTGAGTAGTCCAATGGACCAAATGGAACACAGTCTAAATGAAGCCCCTGACATGCACAGTGTTTGGATTTTGAATCTTCGGAAAAAACTGTTTCACTCTACAAATCTACTCCTATTTTCCCTTCCCATTTGCCAATATTATATGTCTAACTCAGAAGCTATGATCAGATGTCCTCAAAAATAAGCTCCAATAAGTATCACAAAAGGATTCTAGCCAATAGTAGTCCTTAAAACAATATTAATCTGCATGCCTGGTGGAAGCAAATGACCAGACTATATCTAGTCTGATCTAGAAGCCTGATATTCTATATTACTTAGGTGTAGAGGCATCAATACACAATGTCATTCATACCTGTTAAACGTAATTGATAAACAATAGTTACACAAATAAAAAGCATTGTGTTAGTGTTCTGAATAAAACATGAACAATCTGGCTAGGAAACTGCACTGTCTAACAGACTGACAAAAAAATCCCAAACCCACTCTCACTAATTTTCAGCTACACTAACATTCAGCTACAGAAATAACATTAAGCTAAAAGCTTTTGGCTGCATCCTTATTTACCAAATTTCATATATTTACTCTCTCTTTCTGACACTTAGTGCCAGCTGTTACCTACTTTCTCCAGCTTTCTGTACACTATCATTCATCTGACATCCACTGAAAATAATTTAAGAGTTGTTCCTAGAGTCCTGATCTCAACATGACAAGTTCCAAATCATGATAACACAGCAAAGGACTAAGAGAAAGGATATTTTCAGGAAGACAGAGCTCATCTCTAACGCTGCTCATCATTTTGGGATGACAGGAGTTGAACACAGTGCTGGGACAGTAACATCTATGATCTATGTTTATCTGCAAAGCCAACCAATGCAGTTCCTATCTCAACGCCAGCATCTGAGATAACTACACAGAGTCATTTAGGCTGGAAAAGATCATCAAGTCCAACTGTTAACCTAACAGAATCATAGAATGGTAGAGGTTGGAAGAGACCTCTAAAGATCATCTTGTTCAACCTCCCTGCAGAAGCGGGTCCATCTAGATCAGGTCACACAGGAACATGTTCAGGTGGGTTTTGAAAATGTCCAGAGAAGGAGACTCCACATACTCCCTGGGCAGCCTGTTCCAGGGCTCCCTCATCCTCACACTAAAGAAGTGTTTCCCTAAGTGGAACTTTTTGTGTTCCAGCTTTTGTCCATTACCCCTTGTCCTATCACTAGACACTACAGAAAATAGTGTAGCCTCATCCTCTTGACGTACATCTTTCAAACACAAGTAAGTGTAAATGAAATCCCCGCCTCAGTCTCTTCTCCAGGCTGAAAATATATCTGCACAGCAGAGTTTGGCATTTACAATATGTGATTCCATATTTGCAGAGGAAGTAGCAAGAAGAACTGGAGGGCGGTCCTCAAGATTTGAGTCATCTGGCTGCATCTTCTTTATTACTATAAAGAGGAACCAAGATCCTTAGGAACACTTATTCCTACTGAAATAATTATCACCCTGAGACATATAGCTCTCTTCTTTCACTGAATACTTCGCACAGGAAAACTATCAATCTTACCAAATGACTCTTCAGTAAATAATTACCACACTTGCCAGGAACTTGCTTGAATTCAAGTTAGCAGTGTTTGTTCCTAAGGTAGTGACTTAGATAGACAAGGCTTTTCTGAACTGACATGAAGGAATGAAGGCTTGCAAATGGCCTCCTAAAGACTTCTTATCACTTAAAAAAAAAAAAAAAGAAAATTCACAAATAGCTAAAGGGAAACAAAACTGAGAAAAATAATTTAAAAAAATATTCCTATAACTATTGCTTTTGCTTTTCCTCTTATGTGTATTATTCTCGTAAGCTTTTTCCAATTTAGGCCTTAAACTTGCAACAGGCTCCCCATAGAGTCACTCCTGTGGAAGACTGTGTGACTGCATACACATGAAGCAGACTATGCAACAGGATCTTGTGGTGAGACAGTGACTCGTTTTGTGTGTGTTCCATGCCCAGCACAACCGGGTTCTAACACTGACCAATTCCTTGTCACGGGAGCAAATACAAAAATTTGACCAAGTGTAACTCAACAAGGTGATGGTGAAGTGATGCTGTTGTATGGGCAGTGGCAGCAACACCAGCAAGAGGAAGGAGAGAGAACTAGGTTTACCTGCTGTGCCTGCTGCAGCAGCTCCATTCGCTCGTGCAAGATCTGGCTGTCAAACTCGCGGCTCTGCCTCAGGATCTGCCGCCGCACCTTCTCCACTGCAGCTCGCAAATCCTCCCTCTGAGCTTCTGTCAGTGACTCACTTGCCCACCTTCCTGGATCCTGCTGCAGTGCATTATACAACGTGGCTTCCAGCTCCTGGATTTTCTAATGCAACCCAAATCACATACAGACAGGCTGCCATTTGAATCCAGCAAGCAAACGACCCACCAATAGCTAGAGGAGAAGGCTAGCAAGCAAAGCCTTAGGCAGGAGGGAAGGACACACACAGACAGGTAGACAGAAAGCAGCAGTTGTGAGCAGTGAGGAGCATTCCACACATAGTGCACGTAGCCTCCTGGCACTAATTTACACTCAGGCAATGCTTCCCATTCCAGTAAATAATTGATTTCTATTTAAGAAAGATTCATGTGATAGGTCTGTGCTCAATATGTAGCAAAACCCCAACCTCTGATGTTGAACATTACAATATTAATACAGACTAACAGGTTCCTATACAATAAAAAGTCCACAGGGGGAACTGTGAACAACAGAAATCTTACCATCTGCCTCCTCTGGCCCTACTCTCCTGCCATCCTTTGCTCAAAGTCTACGTCACTGGCTTAGTTCCAAGTTGCTATAAGCAATAGAGAGGAACACTAGTGTACTTGCATAGGCTAATCCCTCATGAGTCTTTACCATACTCCTAACCAGACTATCATGCACTGACCAAAACTGCAGTACTTTGCAACACAGAGAGCACAGCTGAACTTTACATTCATATGAAGAACTATATTCCCAAGAGTAAAGAATGAAAGGAATCATGGCAGTTTGCCTAATTACTGAGGTTAGTATGATCCTATTAAAAAACAGCATCCAGACTGACGATATTTGCATCAAGAGCGTTTACGCATCCCTTTAGCCCCCAAAACACCTTTGTGAGGTAGGTAATTCTATCCATATTAGTGATGCATAAACAGCCACACAGAGAGGTTAAATGGATTGCCTAAGGTCACAATGCTAGAAATAGAGCCTACTTTCTTTTAGCTCTGTTATCTGCTCTGAGCAATACCTCTTCTCTGAAAACACTTTCCCCATAAGAAATATTCACAGGGTATAAATAATTCTTCAGACCATTGTATTTTGATTCCCTGAAGTCTCACTATTACCAAAGTTGGGTGTGCAGTTTTACCAGTTCCTAGACAAATCCTAATTGTAGCTCAGCCTGAGAGAAGGCAAGGCTGTAGCATCGTTTTAGAGAACTAGGAAAGGTAAGGTTGGATAGGACTGCACAGGAAACAATTGCATAGGAAGAACAGGCATTCCCAACTTAGGATATGTTAGCAGCAGGGATATTTACAAATGTTTAGGGAAAAGAAATATTGGAAAAGTAATTTCTAGTGTATATTACTAGTCATGGCTTTGTACACACATAAATCAGCTCTTCCCATTCCAGGTGTACTAACAAATCTTCACATAGTGTAGAACAAAAAATGCAGTGCAAAAACATTACACTTCTAAATATTGTAATTCATTTAGTAAGTCTCCATTTAAGTAATATTTGAATTCTTAGTCTGTCAGAAAAAAAAATCTGTTTTAAAAGAACTCTGTTTATAATTAGAAGACAAAAAAAGCAAACATTTGTCTTTTACCAAAACTGTTCAAACATGAAAATTCGATGACCGTTCTTTTCCTACCATGTATGCCTGGTCCAGAGCTTGTTTCCTGTAGTCCAGCTCTTCTTCTAAATAACCCTTTTGTTTACTGAACAGGTCCTGAGCAATAATAAAAACAAGAAAGTATTTGTTCTTTATTCCAATTCATGAAGAATCATAAATGTCATCATTTTTACATGAGCTTTCCACTTGAAAGCAAAAGAAAATCTATAGTCAATGACCACATTCATCCTCAGGATATTTGGATATCAAATTTATGATATTAGCACTTAAATTTATCGTATTAACTAGTTGTACCTGGAAAGCATTACACCAGTACACAAACCTGCCTTGTCCTGACAGAAGTGCACACAACAGTGGAAAGGTTAATGGGAATGTGCATTCATATGATCCACTAGCCATTATTTGCGTAGGGCAGGCCAAGAGAGGGAAGAGAAACACAAGTGAGAGCATTTCATGGCTTTTCTGAAAACATCCAATGTGTATACTTGAGGAAGTCATGGAGTAAACTCTAAAGTAGATTGTCTAGCCTGCTATTCTAGGGAAGAAACTAGAACATGCAAGGCTGCAGCTGGGTTCTGCAGCAGCACTCCTTGATGCATTACTGAAGCAGAAGCGAGAACTCAGTCCTCAACTTGGAAAGGAAGGAAACCAATTTGAAATGCATTAAGGATGCACAGAGAGATTAAGTGACTAGCTGAAGAAGTTTTCAAACTGTCTAGGATTTACAGGATTTGTTTGCTTTTGTTTTATTAGCTTTTCTTTTGAGACAAGTTTTCACTCTCCAAAAATAACCATCAGTAGTAGACCAGAGAAGCCCTCTGATTTAAATTAATATTTCCCATAATTTTCTCTTCAACAAGTACTTTTAGAGTATAAAATGCCTCCAGATGACCTCTCACATCTTGGGAATAACTAATAATTATTGATTGAAGCAACATTCAAGACCAATATTAGAGGACTCAAAGGAATAAGTTGCTATTTGTTCTCTGTATAAAAAATACGACATTTATTATTCAGGATTGGGCTGTGTTTTTTTTTTTTTTGCAGACATGGAGTTCCTTTAATTACCTCTGAATTGATATTGAAAGTAGAACCAAAGTTTAAGTCAGACTTTGATCTTGGGATTCAGTTATCCACAGAAGGGTATCTCTATTATAGTCATTTTAGCATATGCTACTTCAGCTGCTGATCCAGAAAAGCAGGGATCTCCAACAGGTCCTATCAGACATATTTCTCAGCCCTTTGTGAGACATCTCCATAACTCTGAAGAAAGTAATATGGCACTAGTCACCATGTTTATGCAACTGAATCCCACTTTGACTACCTGGGTTGCATTGTTAGGTGCAGGAACAGGTACATGGCTGTTGTACAAGACATGATACCATTGTGTGCTGTGTATCACACAGTAAAGCACAGACCTGGCCTTAATGTGCTTACAAGTGTCCAACAGTAGAGAAGTAGACTGACTGGCCTAAGACTAGAAAGAGGGTCAGAGCTACCAACAGATACTAGCATAGCACTGCATCTGCCCTGATCACATTGCTTCTCCAAAAGCTTTTGTAAAAGCTGTCCACAAAAAGCAAGAGGGGGGAAATAATAATAGAATAGCAAACTCTTAACCTGAGTTGCAACTAAACTAATGCTCAGCCCTTCTGAAAGTGCCATGCTACAATTTTATTTCTAAACTCATTTCACAATTGAGTCAGTCACTGGCAATGCAGACTTTCAGATTGCTATGCTAAAGAAGTAGATACAGAGCTATCCAGAGCAAGACTTGAAAACATCAGAGATAACAAATGAGAAGAAAATAAACCAAGATAAAAAGAAACAAGAGTTTTTTAATTCCCTTTATAAAACCAAATCATATTTGTGGGCATTTTCTCTCTCCATAAACTTCACATTTTTCCATAACAAGAGTTAAAGAAATACAAAATGTAGTAAGGATGTTAAAGTACATGTTAAAGTACTATACAGTACTATGGTAAAGTACAACCAGTATGACAGGTTATACTTAACAGAGAACACTGTCTGAGCACTTTTGGTTTTATTGTGGCCCAGATAAACACTTCTTCAGTGGCCCTGGACAAATTCCTTAACATCTCTATCTCAGTTTCCCATTCTTTAAGATGAATGCATTAATGATTACTTATCTAACTGTAAAAGGTGTGGCAAGGATCAATCAGTAACTGTAACGCCATTTGAAGATGAGAAGCACAGGATGCATGACAAACCAATAAAACACTCATTCTAAAACTCTTTCTTCAACATGTGGAAAAATCAGCTTGGTATGTTATGAGTAGGTATGTATAAGTTTGTTATGCAAAGCAGAACTGCTTTTGAGAAAATATTCTGTCTTTAAGCATGAACTAGGGCAAGAAAGGTCATTTGGAGTAAGAGGTCTTTACAACTTGTCCAGAAGCTGAATGCCAGCAAGCAAAGAATATCCCTGACAACTCTACTAACATAAAGTAAGATTAAAAAGATTATGCTCTTGCCAGACATATTAAAACACAGAGAAAGCACAAAGACAGTTTTACAGTGTTTGGTTAATATGCTCTATAAAGTTACACCTTTGCATCCTACTTCGTATGTAGTTAGCTACTTTAGTTCTACATAGATCTGACAGTTCCCTCTCACACCAAAGAATACAAGCAATGAATTGCTCTAGAAACCACTTGCTTATTTTACTAAGAAGCAATCTCGGTTAAGCATAGAAAGACAACAAATCAATCTGTGGTGAATTTTATATATGTTCCCTTGAGAAAAGTTTTAGTTAAATAAATTGTATTTTTCACTGTTGTTACTTACCTTTTCATTCTCCAGGTCTAACATCTTCTGTGTCAGTGCAGCTTCCGTCCCCTCTATCTGTTTTAACCACTATATGAACACAGACAGCAGTGTAAGGAGGAAAAAAAATGAAACATTAAAACCACCAGAGCTTTTGAAAAATTTGCTCCAAATCTTTTGCCAACATTCTCAAACATATGCTTGCCCCTTACTATCTATTCACTTTGAAGTTAGGCCTGAACAAATAGGTTGTTAAAACACAGGCATGATGAAGGACTGCAGAAACACACTAAAGAGTAACAAGTACAGGTTGTTTTCCTATAATATATTGTAGTTTTCCTCTTTGTAAAGATCAGTATATAAAATAGACTTGGGTCAAGAATGCAAAATCAATCTGATTTTTTCCAGTTTGATATACTCAATGCTTGTTGGCTTAATTTGCAAAACGATCCTATGACTTTAGGGTAACAGTCCCACATTTTTGCAGATGGCAATTTAAACAAATGACGAGGTGGCAAACTCCATTCTTTATTCCACACAGTTTGCTGTGCCCTTTGTTGGAAGAGATTCACTTCTAAAACATCCACAATGTATAGGGAACAATAAAACAGACAGACAGATGGAAGTTCACACAGTTACTACCATGGATCTGCTATCATTCTAGTGATAAGCAAACAAATTGTAATGCAGAAGAATGGTCATTGCATTCCAAAGATAAAATTACATACTGTAATACCTATATACATGCATAGAAGATTCTTGCTTAATTACTGTCACCAGGATTATACTAATATTCAGCATTTAAGTTTATTGGAATGGACAGGAATGCTTAGTTCTGAATTGTTTAATTAATTTTCCTTATTAGTCTACAATAAGAATCAATGATGAGCTTACAGAGAGTATAGTTTGGACTAATGCTTTTTTTTATAGCACCAGCTCTATCAAGACCAACTGTAGCTTTGCCACTGATAATTACCATTTTCCTCAAATGCTTTGCTTGCTAACACTAGATTACTCTTACTTACTTTAATTCTTTGGTAAGCATTACAGATCAAGTTTTTAAATTTAGGGTTTTGGTGAATAAACTGGGACTCAGACTCAAAGGAATTAATTACGTATACATTTTCCCCCAAACATTGAGATAGAATATCTGCAAAGATAAGTTTACAAATAAGAAAAATATTGATCTTTCACTTTTGGATCTTCCACTATTTAAGAGACTGATGGATAAAAATTGAAGCATAGTTTAGCTTTTAAAAAGCTGGACAAGAAAGGGCAGGAATACTGTATTCATCAGTGATTCTATTTTCATCATCTTTGTTTTCTTCATTTAGAAGGCAACAGACTGAAGACATTCCTAAGAAAAGTCTCATTGCTGATAACAGATTCAACAAGACAGTGAGCATCCTGAATTCTTGAAATCCATAGAAATGGGAAATCCTCAGCATCTCTCGCAGATACCCCCAATATTCACAAATGAAAGGTTATTTGCAAAAAATCAGAGGTCTAATTTTTTTGAAGGTAAGAATGACATGCAAAACTAAATGTTGATCTTCCAATGCCTGTAAGCCTTTATGGAACCAAGAGGCACAGAAGAAATAACCATGTATTAAGAGTTGTAATAATTTGTAGTATGAAAAATAAACTTCTGCAATTGTGCCTGCAGAACCAGAAATTTCTTTTGCCTGGCAGCTTAAAATGTAAATATAACTAGCACAACATCTATATCTGCAGTACCACTTCTCTCCATAAGATCCTACTACAAGACAATTATACGTGATAGTTTCTTGTCATTAAGAAACTATAGGAATGCACATGGGAAGCTCTCTGGTCTTTATTTGGAGGGACATTTGAGATGGTTACACTACACTGAAGAAGGCAGTAGAGTGACTTTACATTTCCTATAACCAAAATTCAGTACATGCACCCAGTAGAACTTATGTTAAAACAATCATCCAGTCTTACTTATCATATTTTGCCAGATTTTGTCTGTGCTCTGAAACTGTATTATGAAATGTGGTATTGTGTTTGTTTTCTTAAGGACAGCCTAAGACTGTATTCTGATATTCTTTGTCTTAGTAAACTTTGGACACAGATAATGCCTTCTGTTATTGTGAAAATCAGGGCCACTTGATTAGCCAGTATCATGAAAAAGAGGAAGAGAGTTCCTGATTCTCAGACTACCTTCTTGATTCAATTTCCTATCAGCTTGCACTTACTAGATTACTGTGAGGCACATAAAATGCGTACAGTCCATAGATAACATGAAGCATCTTAATCTCATTATTTAAATACAGTCTATTTACCTATACAAGATGAAACTAAAATCTCCATCCTTTTGTTGAAGTATTCAATTTCTGTAATAACCAGATTATCTGGTAAAGTCACACACATATAAAAAATCCATTAAGGTTAACCTGGAAATTTTGCCAAAAAAAGAAATAAAAAAAAAAACCCTGAAATTAAATTACAGGTCAACTTTAGCCTAAATACATAAATAAGACTATTCATTTATAAAATTATTTTAGCTGACCAAGCCTCCAATCCCTTATTGCCGTGGTCAGTTCCTAACAGAAACAATCTATAGATTACAAACTGTATTTTCAATTCTTCACCATTTTGACACAAATTAAACAAGCTCTCTTATTCCACTGGCACTTTTTGCATAAGCACTACCTCACTTGAGAAACAATAATTCAGTTTCTAAAGTCTGGCCAGTTTTTCTCCCTATCTTAGCCTTGTATACTGGGGTTCTTCCACTTTCCTTATCAAATGTAAAAGGCTATGATAACCACTTCCTCTTTTTAATGATATAATGCAATGAAAAGCTTTGGGATTTTTGCACTTTTTCTCTTTTTTATTTTGCTTATAGAAATTACTCACTTAAATCAATGACTATTAAATCACTTAATTTAGATTATCTACATTGAAATGTTTAGATAAGCAGATTATAAAAATTATATCAATTAATGTAATTATTACAAAATGCTCAAGTAATTTTAAAGTTCCAATCCTGAATCTCAAAAATGCATCTATGAAAGATTTAATAGAAACCTATGAAAAAGATAACAGAGCTTCTTCAGAGAAGTCTCTCTTAGTTCTAAATGTCATCTGTATTCCCATACAGATTATATTTTCTCTGTAATTGGAGAAGTAAAGAAACAGTCATGCAGAACTGTGACCTGTCTGATTATCTATCTTATCATAGAAAGGTTTGGGATGGAAGGTACATTGAGGATCATTCAGTTCCACTCCTGTGTCATGGGCAGGGACACCTTTCACTGTATCATGTTTCTCCAAGTACTTGTACAAACTCATTCACACTATCTAATTTACACTAAATACACAGAAGAAAGGACCACAGAGCACTCAGAGATTTTTCAGTCAGACACAGAAACAAGCCCCAAACAGATTATGGTGGTCCGATTTACAGAGGGCTTCCCAACACCCTGTTCCCAGACCACTGAGAACATTGGCACTTCTAAGAAAAAGGGCTTGTTAAGTGTCTTTCTAGTACTTTATTCTAAGGGAATATCTCCAAAACATGCTTTTATTTTTTAATTTTATTTCTTTTGTAAATTTGATTTTACCTCAATACATCACAATCCCAACAGTCATGTAAAGATGAACACATACTCCAATCCAGACGACCTGAACAGAAAAGCCATGCTTCCCTGGCAAAAATTATGTGACATGTTAAAAGATGTGGTCAGTCTTCATGCAAAAAAAAAACCCCAAAACTTTACTGAATTCTACCTTTTCACAGAGGGAAAGCACAGTCCCAGCTTGAATTATGGCAACCTGTTCTTCATTTCTCAAATTCTAAAATATAAAAAGATGCATTTTAAATTGAATTGGAAATCCATCCTTTAACATAAGTGATAAATGTTCCTTGTGCTTTAAAGAATAAATCAGATTAATATTTAGTATTTTATAAACATGACTAGAAAGGATCCCATGTTTGAAAGTATTGAAAGCTCAATGAAGGGTACTTGGTCTCCACTCTATTTCAGTGCAGCACTCCCAAAACATTTTTGCAATAATACATTATCCTATGAAAATCAAGTGGTTTCTGTCAAGGATTTTGAAAAACACTTATTTTAGGCAGAAAAAAATGCGTATTCACTGGACCATAGCTCTGCAGCAAGTGAATGTCTCCCCTCATGCACTTTAGAGCTAGACTTCCCGTTAACAAAAAGAAGGGAAAGTACCATAAAACCTCCACAGAACTTCCAACATAAAAAGTAAATCTAGAGCTTAAAACTAATAAAGACCTCAAACTGTTAAAAGTTCCATAGATGTTTGCATCTCAAGTGCATGATTGAGACTTAATACTGTAAAGAGGAATAAAGCGAATCAGTTATCCTTGCCCTTTCTCACAGAGAGTCCATTCCTGGCAGAGGTACCCTTCACAGTAGCGAGTGCTACGATTAGAACTTGAGAGTAAAAATTCAGGAATAATTTGGTCTCACTTTAACTTCCTTATTTTCCTTACTCTGCCCATTTTACATCTTCCTGCTCTGTCTACTACAGTGCTTTTTTCCTGTGTCATTCAGCCACGATCAAATCCTGTCTTGAGAAAATACACTTTTCACTAGCATCAGTTTAACTGGAAGATTTTCCTATAAGTTTGTAAAAGTATTCCCAAGCCAATCACATTGCTCATACAAACACAGGCACATAAAAATCACCTTGTGCATTTTCTTGAGTGTTATTTTCTGCTGTGGGAAAAAAAACACCTACTTTAAAATATCCAGAAAACAAGAGGTATATTTGAAACAAAATAAATTGTTACCCCATTATCTCCAAGAATATCTAGCTTCTTCATAAGTTCAGATATATTCACATCCTGAAAAAGATGTTCAACACTTTTTTTTTATAAAGGAAGCAAGAAATAGTTTTCATAGGCTAAGTTTTACGTACCACTTCTACATGCAAAAAGAAATGTTAATAAGTGAACTGTTAGCTTTGCACTACATATATGAAAATGTTATTTGATACATTCAGAGATAAATCCAAATGATTTGGATAAATCCAAATTGATTACAATGAGAAACCTGGATGTTTGTGTATGAAGGCAGAATGTTCCTTTACCATTCACATTTATCATCCTACTGATGTATGCAGATGAAAGATCAAAACCAAAAATAGGCTTAAAGGACAGGGTTTTTTTCCTGTTTGGAGTGAAGCATCACGCACATCAAGCTACAGAAGTTACAAGGACAGACAGCATTAAGAAACTAATTGTTAAAAAGGTCTATTGGATAGTTTGAGTTTTATTTTCTTTGTTACAGAGCCTTTTGATGGCACAAGAGAGCATGCATTGTGTGCTGAACATGCTGCTCCAAATATCAGCTCACAACCTATGTAAGCAGAAAGACATATTTCTCTGACTGCAAAAAGAAGCAAATAAACCATCCCTATTGAGGCCCAGCCACCAAAATAAAGAAAAATACTGCCCTGACATAAAAAAATGGAATAAATTCACACAATGTCTGTATTTTACAGTTAATGACATTCTCCAAAACTATCCCAAGTATAGGCTACAAGCTAACATGGACCAGGGATCATTCCCACTGACAACTTGTATATAGTCATTCGATTTAAAGGCAGGAAGCCTTGACAGCATGGGCAAAGACCAGTTCATGTCAGTCCAAAATGCTTAACCCACACGCATAAAGCAAGACAGCCTCATCAAATACTGGCACCCTCAATGTCTACTTACATTCAACACTTCTTAGAAGAGGACAACATTTCACAGGGCTGTGTCATGGCTCAATAGTTTCATTACTTGAAGTATGTAATCTATTGCTTTGCATCTGTGTTATGCAACTCTAGTCAGGATGTCAGTAGTCAGAATGTTTAAAGCTAAATTTAAAGCTAAATTAGCTATGCTTGCAAACTACATAGCTACACCAGAATATATTTTCTCATGATTCTTTACCTAACTGACTCCAGTGAGAAAGGCTTAATAAGAAACAGAAACTAGACACAGATGTGGAAGAGAATCTACAAATTAGTCCATGCTAGATCTGAGAAAGGAACAATGTGTCATATCCAAGCTCGTCTAACCGGAGAAGTCCCCTCCCTCTCTACCCTCTCTCCCTTGAGACTTCAGCACTACCTCCACATGTTACATTAGCTATTAAAAAATGCACATCAGCAATTTTAGAATTATGAGGAGCTTAACACACTTGTGTTTGCATCAGTGTTAAAACCAAAACTATTGATTATTATCAGCACTGGCAATGTTGAACGGAGCCTCCTGTAGCTATTGAAGAATGCAATTCAGCAAGACATGCAAGTACTTGCACATATTGAGCCATAAATACTCATTCTAATTCACTTATTTGTATTAAGAACATATTGGAAGATTTAGAAACCAAATTGGATTTTGAATTGTTCTAGAATCTAATTTGCTACTGACAGATAAAAGCTTTGAAAGACAGAAAAAAAATAAAAAGTGAACAATCTCAGTATGCCCACATTAGGTGAATATCCCTGCTTCCATGTAAACAAACAGCAATAGAGTGCAAAAATATCTCTGTTTAAGAATGCAACAGAAGACAAAAGGAAAAAAAAAAGAGTTCTAGATCCTGGTAAGCTGTATCTGCTACAGCCACCACACAAATCAATAACATACAAGCTAAAAATCAGGTCTGGCATCCCATGGAGGCTTTACTTGAAAAGTAATATGCTTGAAAGGTAAAAGTAATGATGACTCTTGGTGTGGTTTACAAAATGATTACCCTAAAAAACCTGAAGGTAAGAATCAGTTTTTAACTTCTTTTATTTCTTTTATATTACTCAGTTTCCTATCAATGCAGCACACAATTTCAGTTTATTTCCACTACAGATAGCTTTGTGCTTGCTAAGGCACTGAATAGAAACAAGCCATCTACAAGAAGGCCTGTAAACATAAATGCATCATAAATTACTAGTGAGTGCCATGGAGTGCAACACACAGAGATACTCTAGCTACTTGTGGAAAAGTTATCCTGGCCTGTTGTGCAGCATTACCAACAATGGAAGTGAACCAGCATGCAAACTATTTTGTACAGCTAGCTTATTCACAGAATCACAGAATCAAACAATGGTAGGGGTTGAAAGGAAACCCTAGAGGTAATCTGGTCCAACTCCTGCTAAAGCGTATTAACTCAAAAAACCAAAATGCATAGATGCTTCATTAAATTTAATGTTATATTTCTGAACTTCAGTGAAAACATTCAATGTCAAGAGTAAAGTATTGTAGCAAGCCTGCCAATGAATCACATCAACATCCACATTCATCTCTGCAATGTTTTTACAGCAATACCTTAGACTAAATGTAAATGTTCTTGATCGACACGTCTTCATTTTCATTGATGGTTCTTGACAGATTGACAGATCATATTCTTATGAAACTCACTTTCCAGTTAAAACACCTTTTCTTACTATATATATTTTTTCAGATCTTCTTGGCTACAGCAATATGGCAAACAATTTGTTTGGGTATTGGGTTGGTCATTCAAAAAAAATTCCTGGCCATCCAATGGTTACTAATGCTCTATTATACCTTTATTCCTTCCTGTTGACAGAACAGTTGAAGTGCACTTCCATTGTTTTCAGGGAAGGTGGTTATATGAAGATTAAATGCTGGCGATCTTCGTTCTCTCTCCTGAGGAAAGATTTTGTTTAAAAACAACATGTGTGATTATATGTAAACATTTATTTCCCACCTTTACAAAACATATTTGTACATTAAGAAGGCAGATTCCTATTCACGTCCCAAATATATGCTATTTTGTCTTATTGAAGGATTTTGGCTTTAGCTAAGTACAAGAATGACATTCTTTTCCACCTGATTCCATGTTTGATTGCTGCAAAGTTTACCAACACCCCTCAGATGAAGAAATCCTTGGATGCTGGCCAAAAAAACTGAATAAGCCATGAAAAACTCTGCAGTTTCTAATGTTGATTATAACATTTAACTATGGATTTTTTTTTTTTCATAGCAGAAGGAACAATTTAGGAAGAAGAAACTGCAAAATTAACTCTATCATGAAACACCATTATCACTGAATATTTTCTCAATAAATTTAAAGCTATGTATCTCCTCCCTGCTTTTCCATTAGAGCATGTAAAATCTCCAATCCTATTCACTTCACAACCAAGGATGTCAGATACGTTGAAAGACAGCACTACTGTGACACTTACAATGTGGTTTGTGCCAAAAATAGCAATTATAAATTCTTATTTCTCTAAAACTATAGCATATTTAAAACTATAGTATTTCTAAAATTTACACAGCCCATCTACCTTATTTTCATGCATATTCTTCAAAATACCAACCTATTATTTCTTCAGAAGGCAGAAATACATTAAAACAACATCTAATTAATTGTACTGAAATTCAGTTTTAATGGGCTTGTGAAAGTGACTGGACTGAAGGCTCTGGGCAACAAAGGCACTGGGTCTTACTCTGAATTCTCTATAGCCATGGAAACACAAGTGAGGATAATCAGATTTCCTTTCCATGTCACTAGAGGAGATATGAAAGAGAGCTACTTCAAGTATTTTAGTTCCTATGAGCATCCATGCATCACCTCTTTTTCTGAATCACAAAAATAAAGTGCTTTGATTGATATGGCCAATGGACTGTATCCATTCACTTAAGCAAGTTACAAAGCATGGCAACTCTTGTTCATTAACTAACAACCTAATTTGAAACTACAATGTAGAGGGAAAAATCTCTGTACTCTATATTTTTCCCCTTCTCTGACTTAAGCTTAAATCATATTTACATCAACAGACTAATTTTGAAATGGGCTTAAATGACCTAGCTGTCATAATCCAAAACCAGACACTTAATTCTTGTAAAAATTCAGTTACACTCTTATATTTTTTAAAAAAATTAATCAGTTGCTATTGCACTAAACTCACCTGAATTTGTTTGCTTTAAATTATAAACAAGTTCTAGCTAGAGTTTTCTACTCTAGCCAGAACTTCATATGAAGTCATAGAATCATAGAATCATAGAACGTTAGGGTTGGAAGGGAATTTCAGAGATCATCTAGTTCAATAATTTAACTGTTCTCAACAAATATTGTCCTGGTTGCCAGAATTGCTCATGATTTCACTAAACCATTTACACTGTCAGTCACATTTTTTGTCTAAATGATTGCTTTTAAGGGAAAAAAAAACCTTTTCTTGCTGTGACTCTGAAAAAAATCCTTAAAGATTTGCCATGACAAAGCTCAACACATTACACTAAGCTATTTTTCATGTGATTCTTCCATGTGAAAAATAGGTTAGTGAAGTATATATTGAAATATTTTCTTTTCTTTTCCTAAATATTTTTTTAATTGTTTTCCTTCTCAGAATACTTATACCTTAGGAAACAGTTCAGTTAGGAAACAGTGTAACTGCCAGTTCAAATGCTAAATTGTTTGGCATTTTACAGTTTCTTTATAAAGTTATTTATTAGAAAGTATGTTTATTTTCGTGAACATCTACTGATATTCTAAGAACCTAAATGCAATCTTTGTAATATAAAGAGCTTTTACATCAAAATATATGGTTGATAAAGGATTAAAGAAAGATTAAGAAATATCAAAGACAAAAAGCAGAAAGTCCACACAACAAGAAGAGATGACATTTTCAACTTTACCAGAGAAGTTACACATGCGAAGATTTCTGGTGAAACGTGCTGGGTGATGAAAATTATGGAAGAGTGACAATGACAGGTTTCTCAGAGACTTTATTCTAAATGGTGTTAAGAATGGTGGTGATATTTGAAACTGAACAATGTTTTATCAGGCAATGCAACTCTGTGACAATTGTGCATCATACTCAACCAGTTTATTGTTACTAAATTCAACATGGACCCCATTTATGAGGTGATGAGAACTGTTTTTTTTCTACTATATTCACAGGTTACATCTTCAAATTGCTATTAAAAATAATTTTGCTTTTATTTATGCAAAATATAGAATTTGTTTCTATGGACAACGTAATACTTTCACCTACAGAAATTGTACACATGCTTGATCACGTTAACTTTGACATTCCCAGAGAGTATCTTTCACTTTTTTTCATTGACCAAGGCCCATTATTTCCAGTCTATGACCATTTTATACCATCAAAAAATGGATTTCAGGTAAGAAAATTCTTTGAAAGCTGTTGACAAAATGTGTTCTTTTGAGATTATTTTATCTCATATTAATGTTGTCAATCTTAAATAAATGTAATCAAAAGCAAGTATACATTGATGTGATGGATGTGTCAGATCTTTAGTCAGATCACTGCATGCAAGATGTGAGAAGATGTGTTAATTTAAACAATGCCAACCAAGGCTGTAGTATACATACCAAGTGATTTCACATGCAGGAAAGGAGCAGTTATGGAAATGAAACAAATAAAAAAAGGCAAAATATTGCAAAACAAAATATTTTATTAGATGAAAAACAGATTATATGCAATATATATTAGCTATATTACATCTTTATAAACATTAGTGAGCACTCTCTCCAAAACATATTAAGGCAGTGGCATCAATTTCATTATCCCAAGATACAGCATTTGAAAAATAGATACCTAAGTGATTTCCCTTAAACATGCACCAGACATCAGCAATCTTTACAGGAATTTCAGCTTGGGTTCAAACATAATTTCTGCTCCATTTGAGAGTTTGCAACAGAGAGAATCTCTTACTTCAAGCTCTAGCACTCTGAATTCTAACAGCTCATTCTGGTCTTTAGCATCTTGCATCTCATTCTTCAGTTGATGCTCTTCTTGTTCCATTCTGTAAATCTATGAGATAAACACAACATCATAACACCCTGTAAGCAATGTAAATAATACTGTATAGATTTACAGGCCTGAAGTTTAGACAAAAAAAGATAATTATTTCAGTTTTTCATTAGAGAAATGAAGATGTCTTGAAGAAACATCACATCAGAAAGTATTGATTGGGACATTACAGCAGAAAAAGGTCAATAGTCTCTTTGAACAGTAGTCTGGAAGTATTGTGAAAATGATATGAACATTGTATCTAAATAAGTAAACAATACTAGCTTTGTTTTAAAATCGAGTGAATGAAATTGGATTATATTAACATTGAGGTATATGAGACTATTCTCATTGTCTTTGCATAACTAAATGTCTGCTCTTTACAGTACATGAAAGAGTAACTTTTTCATTTTCTAGATTTGTGCTTTGAGACACTAACAATGACAAAACAGAAATTCCAAATTTACTATTTATTATGCCAACTAATAGCTTTAGTCTACTGTACAGTTTAAGTGGTTGATCTTTTTATTTGTAGCAATTTAAACAGAAGTGTAACTTGTAGCATAATGTGCTATAGTGCTCCTAATACCATGTGTTTAAATAAATGGAGTCCAGCTGTCACTACTTTTAGTCAAAAACTTTTATTTGGTTATCTTATTCCTATTATATTAATATTAATTATTATATTAATTAAGAAAAAAAAATTTTACATCCTAAGTACTAGCTGACTTTCTTACCAATATCAATGAAGAGCAATGAGGATGTTCAGCTCTGAGTATATCAGACAGAAGATTATACAACAGCCTTAAAACAATCAATACAACTTAATGTGTGGAAAGACTTAAAAGAAGGCCGAAAGGAGAAGGCAATTTTATCAGTGTGTAGGACAATAATAATCTTTGGCAAAACACAGCTTGTACTTAGTATATCGTATTTTCTGGACACTAGAAACATCAGCCAACTTGAGTACTACTGTTGGCTACACAGCCTCTAATTCTGCGAGAGTAGCTTCCATTCCCAAAGAGTACAAAAGCATATTGATACTTTAATCAGAGAATTTTATCTGAACACCTGTTTCTGGAGAGAAATAAAATAAGCCATTTTCATGTTGATGTTCCAGTACTTAGTACATTCATTTCCTTTTACCATTTCTTGGTTGAAAACGTTCCCAGACATTGAACACTTACCTTCTCTAGCAACTCCTGATTTGTTCTGATTAATAGCTGCTTTTCTTCCACCCATTTTGAGTCCTATGAGGAAGAAGAAGATTTAAAAGATTAAAATTATATCTATTTTAATAAATATGACAAATAAATGACCACAATAATTACAAGACTTCAGAAATCATTGCACATTCAAGTATAAAAGTAGTCACATGTCAAAAAATAAAAGTATCATCAATATGTCAAGGGTAAATTGCATTTTAAAGTACAGTGAAGATGAAAGTTGAATCTTCTTTCCTAGTATGTTCCAGTTAAGCAGCACTTTAAAATCTTTGCATATAGATATTGTGGGTGAACACAGTTATATAATTTATCTCATTTTAACCCCATTTATTTATTCAGCTTAACTCAAACTGTTTCTTCCCATTGCAAAGAGTAGGGAACTTCCTTGCAGAATCTTCCCATTTGAATGGATCTTATGCAAATCCCAATGGAGAAAGAGAAGAAAAACATTCAATTACCCCAAATAACTGAAAATAACATTCAAGGTATGCAGTTAACTGCCCTCTGCTAAAAGTGATAGAATAGGCTAATACACAGTATTTGTGATAGGGATTTCAAGGCTATGAAGGGAGGAGAGTGATATAAGACATTTTATACTCCATTTGAAAACTGTATTTCCATTTCATCACTTGTTTCAAAGCTGATATTTTCTTTTATGTTTTTCTATGGCTTCAAAATCAAATATCTCATCAAATATCTCTTAAAGACTCAAGCTACAAAAATTCACTGCGAGCCATAACTGGACATTCAGATTGAATGTATTATAACAGTCAAATTTGCTCTGTTTTCCCTGTAGCAAAATGTATTTATATAACCTAACTCATACTGGTCTAAGAAGTTTAATAAAACAATATCCAACAACTAATATGCCATACTAACTCTCAATAAAATTATTTGCCATGTAGAAAGGACAATTTCTGTAAAATCTTAATTTTCTCTACTAAAGTATTAATGCTGATACTTTGTGAGCAAGGTATCTGCATATCGAAATGTCAACCAAAAAAATCTAAAACATTATGAATCAACATTTACTCCAATTAGCAATTAATAAAAAAATTTAAAGGTAGTTTTTCTACCTCCTGTCCACTACAGTTTCATATTCTACTATTCTTTCTCCTTTTCTCACTCCTATAAAAGAATGCACAAGTGAATTTTAACCTTCCTGCAGGAAACAAGCTTGTCAAGGGTTATAACGTGATCATACTAAGAATATACTACAATGAGTGCTGAAAAGGCATGTCAGTTGTCAAGAACTTTTGAAACAAATGAAAGAAATGTTGAAATACAAAATATGTCGTCCAGTTTAAGATCTAACTACTATTTTCCTAAAGTCAAGGAATGAACAGCTGCACACACAGTCTTAGGGTGGATATTCCAATACATGCATATGGAAAAGGCACGTTGAACAGTTACATCAGACCTGCAGGTTAAACTACTCCAGTTCACATAAGTAGAAAAAATACATTAATTTGCCCTATTGATAACTAACATTTGTGTCTTTCTTGCTGACATTCAATACGAATTTCTGAGAAAACCTTAATTCCATTTTGGATTTATATATCCACCAAGTCACTTAGAAATCTGAGAATTCCAAAAAAAAAAAGTCATCTGGCACATTACATGCTCAAATATTTTGAGATCTATGATTTACCACTATTTATATTTTATACAAATTTCTTCCCTTAATATAAAGTTTCTTATGCATGCCTCTCAATGTACCTTGCAGAAATTGATTATTAGTCGTATTTTACATCTAAGTGTAATTCTGACAGATTGAGTGGATGCAAAATTAACAGGAGTCATCAGCAATGACTTTAAAATTACACCAAAATTGTTATAAGGCAACTTCAAATCATTTTTTAGCAATAAAATTCTAATCTGCTCTGAATTTGACTTCAGGAAAATTGTGAAGGGGTTGTTGCTTCTATTTCCTAAAGCTGTAAAAAAAATCCTGGGATAATACATTAGGATCTTTTTAATCATTGTTTCCTTTTCAAAAGCTCTTTAGGTACAACTTCCCCAAATAAGCATTTCACAAATTAAATCATCATCACTACCATGACTATCTAAATAGCAAAGTAATAATAATTAAAAAATCACATAGTGCACAAAGAAGTCAGTTTATCATCACAACCCTTTATTTTGTTGAATGTATATACTAACAGGTCAGGGGAAACAAGCAGGTGCTAGAGCTCCCAGGAAGACACTACAACCACTTCTATGGAAAGCTAAAGCCCATCATACAAATGAGCCCACTAGAGACAATGTTATAATGCTCCTTGTCACACCCCTGTTGGCCTTCTCAGGATTACTGAGAGATATAAGGTTGAAAATGTGATTAGGAATATCATAAAGTAATAACTAATGAAATTCTAAATTCCAGACATAACATTTTGACATATCATTCTGAAAGTCACACAGGTAATTTCTTACACATTTATCCACCTTCACTTATTGACATACACAGTATTTACACTTAACACTGTAAAAGTGAACTATTTTATTAATTATACAGCAATTTGCCTACAGCACCTTTATCATCAACACACTGAAATGTCAGCAATAGAACATCAAGAGGTCTTCAGTTCTGCTTACTCTTCCAATAGCTCAGTGAGCCATCATTTCAGATTGATAATATATTTTTTAAATATTTTGTTTACATGGTATTTACTGAGGAAATTGTAGTTTGTGTTGAAGTTAGCATAAAAAAAATCTCCTTAAATTACATATGGTCCCAAAATCTTTGTATATATACAGAAACTTAAAGTTTTTTCTTACAAAGAATAAATCATAAAAACTATAATATCTGTCATAGCTGGTTTTAAAGTTATAGGATTATTAGTCTTTGAAATGTGGTTTTACAGATAGCTATATCTTATTACCCTATACTAATCTTAAAATTGTCATTTCAAACAATAAAGCATGAAATAACATCACCCTATTTTTCTCTGTGTATTCTAGAAGCTATGCAGCCAAACACCTTTTAAATGCACTCTCATAACTATTATCAACCTTCCTGAAGATGCTAGATATTATTAAATATGCATCAGTAGCCACATCTTTAAGTATTTACAAGATATACTGAAGTATAAAGACTAATTTTACTCAGTGTGATGGCATGGGAATTTGAAAGCAGTTGGGTCCTCCAAGAATTTAAGTCTGGGAGAGAAAGAGCAAAAATGCCTTCCAGCAAGCAGACACACTGACTCATTTCTCTAGCTGAAGTCTGTGTGGAAGAGATTTGTTTTTTGAATTTTTCTATGCTACACATCAAAAATATTCTCTGGTACAAGTATAGAATATTTGTTTTATTGGAATTATTGGAAAACAGGAGGAAAGCTGCACAGAATTTACAATGCATGTACATGTGGTTACTTTAATATTACAGTTCAGTGCTAAAAATGTATATTTAATGTAATTTTCTTAGCCTGTGTAATAATTTCCTTAGTTTGAGTAATCTATTGCTGGAGTAGCAGCAATGTAAGCAATGAAGATGGCAAGGGCACCACTACATGCGAGAGAGAAAATGATGTGGTAGAGGGCATTAAGAGAGTCTTTTACCTGTCCTTTCTCGATTAGAGCTTTCTCCAGGTCCTCAATTTTTGCCTGACATCGGAGAAGATCAGTTTGCAGTTGTTCACGAGTCTGAGGGTAAAAAAGGATCAAAACGGGTGTGTTTATGTATGTATATCCAAGCAGGTAGACTTAATTACACACAGAATCAGAGTAAAGATACTTCCCATCAACTTCCAATCAGCTTGTAAAGCTTTTCATTAAAACTTGTGTTTATATTATAAAATATTTAAAGCCACCAGTCTAACAGCATTTTTCCTTCTGAGCCTAAAAAAGGTGTTATCATTACATAGTGACAAAGCTCTTCCCAGGGAAAAAAAAATGGTTAGGAAATAAAAGTGCTCTAAGAAGCTATTCATAAGTTTTAGTAATTCAAGGCAACTGGGGAAAAAGGGTCAAGAGAGAAAAAGAAATACAATAAGCACCGGATAGGCCTATATCTAAATAAAATATATTGACCCCAAATTATTTATTCCATAAACAGCATACACCAGTCAACTTTTCTCATTCTACATGATTTGTACACCAACTGTTACACTAGAGCAGGTTTTACTCCCTGAGTCCTGAAAGGAACTGGATTATACAAGGTGCTGAAAAACCTGACATAAACCAAATGATATCTCTGAAGGCCTTCAGTCAGTGTGGCTCCTTAAGCTACATCAGTCCTTCTCTCAGCCTACTTCAGAGACTCTTTCACCCAAGCAGTTAAAAAATTCCCACAGAGATTTCCTTCTGCATCTTTGGGTCCCGTTTGTTTACCTTAAGACTCATCTAAAAGTAATAGGAAATGTTCATCCCAGCAGAATACTGGGCCCTACAAAACTAGCCATGCCAAAACTTTCCTCAAAAGACGCAGTCAAAATATAGATTCTCATGGATGTGACAAAAGAGACCAAAAGCCATGAAAAAAAGAAAGAGTAATTCCAAAATGTACAAAAAGGACAGCTTGCAAATGCCTGCAAAATAAAATTTTAAAAAGCTATTAAGATGATCTTCCTTCCCAGGAAGGCAAATCAAATATACACTGGTCTTTCATAACTGTCAAAGAGATGAGTGCCTATGAAATTATGTAATTAGATGTAATTATGCCCCCTGCCTCAATTCTAGCTTCAGAAGTGATCTCCAAAGTCCTTTTTGCTTTCCTTGGCTAAGTATCCTACTTAAAAAGAAAGTGTCAAATGTGACTAGGCTTTTTTAAGATGCTGAGAACTGTAACAAATAAAGCCATAAAGCAATGGTTCTAATAGTATAAGATCTGTATTTCATGGGGAAAAAAAAAAAAAAAAAACCAAAACCACAAAAAGTTCAGGTTTACTGAGAGCCACTTCAAAGAACCTCGAAAAAAACCAAAACAAAACATGACACTTTCTACAGTAAATTCTGAATCTTCTAAATATTGGATCTGGGGATAATAGACTAACATTTGAAACTATAAATAACTCCAGATAATGTCAAGCAGTCTACATTCTTCTGTAACTTTTCTCTGAAAAGCTTTGCCTATTAACACACAGAAATTTTGCTTTCACAAACATACTCTTTCTATATCTGAGCATATTCAGTAAGTGGATTGTAAAATACTTGCCAGAGAAAATGATATGGATGAAATAGTGCACATGTATGTCTAGTAAACATCAGCAGTCTAATAATATAGAATTTTATGAATATTTTTCTAATCATTCTAAGCAGTGAGTCCATTAAGATAGTGGCAGCTCCTACCTTTGGGATTGAGTCCATCCTCAGAAATAGTTTTAAAACCACATTAAAGTCTTTGTCTTTCTGCATTATAAGAAACATGCTGCAGTGGCACAATATCATGAAGGCCATATGTAGCAAGACAGTAATATGCAATCATTCACAACATTTTACACATCCTTCCATTTTTGGAGGTTTGGCCAGGGGAGGCAGTGGGAAGAAGGGAAGTGGGCTACAGTTTGTTTTAAAACTTTAACGGTTTTTAGAATCACAGTCTCACTGAGATTGGAAGGGATTACCTGTCCAACTCCTGTGCTCAAAGCACAAGGACACCTAAAGCAGGTTGTTCAGGACCTTGTGTGGTGGGGTTCTGAATACCTCCAGGAATGAAGACTCCACAGTCTCTCTGGAAACCTGTTCCAATGTTTGAGGAGTCTGTCCTCAGAGGAAAAAGGGTTTTTCTTATGTTTAAATGGTATTTCTTGTATTGGAGTTTCTGCCTGTTGCATCTTTTTCTTTTACTGGATAACATACCATTGAGCCTCCTTTTTTCCAGACTGAACATTTTCAGCTCTCTCAGCCTTTCCTTGTATATCAGGTTCTCCTGATAAGCCCTTAATCACCTTCATGGCCATTTGCTAGACTCTATTCTATATGTATGTCCATGTTTCCCTACATAAAGGACTTTTCCTTCCCTTTGCTGAATTTAATGAAATTCCTCTTTACAAATTTCTTCAGGTACTCAAATAGTCCCTCTGAATAGCAGTGCAACCATCTCGCGTATTAAACACTCCTCTCAATTTTGTATCACTGCAAATGTGCTGCAGATGCACTCTGTTCATCCATTTCATTAAGGAAGAGATTGAATAGTACCGGACCAAGTATCAACTTCTGCAGTACATCACTGGTGACACACCTTCAGTTGAACTTTCTGTTACTGATCACCATCCTTTATGCTACTTCAGTCAATTTTCAGTTCACCTGACTGTTCACTTGTCTAACGTGTACTTTATCAGCTTGTCTATATTATTGGAGAGAGTGTCAAGAGATATAGCAACATCCACTGCTCTTAACTCATCAGCCAAGGTAGTCATCCCATCATAGAAGGCTATCAAGCTGGTTCAGTGTTATTTCCCTTTCATAAATCAATGCAGATCACTCCCAGTCATCTTGTATTTCAGACATTCAGAAATGTTTTCCTTGACTACTCCATCCCTTTCCTAGGAAGCAAGGTAAGGACAATCAGCTTTCAGTTCCCCAGATTCTTCTTCTTGTCTTTCTTGGAGACAAGAGTGACGTTTGATTTCCTACAGTCCTCAAGAACCTCCCACAATTGCCATGACCCTTCAAAGATAAGTGAGAGTTACCTTGAAATGACATCAGTCAACTATATCAGTAGACAGTAATCTACAGCATCAAGCTCTAGTTGATGCAGAACAAAGGAGATGAGGTGAAGATGAAGTTTCCTGCCCCATGGCTATTGCCTGCTCATTTGGATATTACGTGTTCTTTGGTCATCAGTTACAACAGCCATGCATATAGAGGGTGACTTTCAAATATGCTACATTTCTAGACATGCCCTTATCAGCAGAAGTTAGGATAAAGTGGAAGAAGTTTTGCCTCTAACGTGGCTCTTTTTTGTTGCCACTTACTGTCCAGTGAATAGATCTAGGGACTGTTTCAAAGCTCAACGAATCATTATGAAGGGGTTTCTTTCCTCTCCAAGTTTGAAGAAGAAGAGAAGCTGTTAACATGACTTCTGCTAATCTCATCTCTGCACTAAATGGTTAAACACAAAGGTGGCAAAAACATAAATGCAAACTGAATACATACTCTTTCTCATGCCTCAAATACCTATAGTACAGAGACTGAAGTGAGAATAAAAACCATTTATTTCAGAGAGTAAACAATCATAATAGTGAACATAATAGGAACATAATAGGAACATTGGTTAGCTACTGTTTAGCAGAAGAATACTCTCAAAATGAGGTTGTTTTCTGTTTTTAAAAAAAGATGATTTCACTTATTTGACAAAAGACAAAGAAAAAAATCCTGTATCAGATTTGGGTAAGAATTTGAAATATATCATAAAATACTTAAGTATAACGATCTATTCTCTGATTCATTCTAAATACATCAAGTTGCTACCCAAATTGCAGGTTCAACTGGGATATTCTAAATAACACTGTCTCTCTACTCAAATCTTTAATATATTATGCATGCTAGAATAAAGCCATAATGATATCTTTGTTCTGATCGCACCAGATGAACTTGAGTTGTAACCTTACTCATAAGATCCTCTAATCCTCAGAAACACCGTGCTTTGCATTTTTTAGACCTGCAAAGATATGTCCTACTATTTCAAGTTTCTTCAGCTTTTTAAAATTATTTCAGAATCAAAAGAAATTTCAGAGTAAAAGTTACCCTTGCTTCTCTTTCTGCATCCAGAGTTCCACCAACTTGCTCTTGAAGCAATGCATATGCCCTTTGCAAAGCTTGATACTCTCTTGTTAGCTGGCAGAACCTTAGTTCAGCTTCCTCTTTAGGTGTGCTCTTAATGAAAAGGGGAAAAGAGGTGATTTTGTGCATGTAGAGGTAAACATGTATGATAATGAGTTTGTTTATACAGACAGACTCACAACAAGAAACACAACTCATATCAATCTCACAATTTACTAACAATTTAAAAACCAAGAAAAGTGGAAATGGAAGGATGATTTGAGGATAATGCAGAATGCAGAGATCAATAACTGTTTCAACTGCATAACTTCAGGACAGTAAAAGTTACCATATAAGGCAGTGATGGATAGAAAAAGGAAGAAACTCACTGGGGAAAGATGTGAGGGAACAATTCTATGCACCGCTGTCTCCAACAGCTCTGCTGTCGCAAAGGCTTCAGAAGAGGATTACTCTATTTGTCATGCAGTCTATTACTCCCTCACTTTTTGTTTCTGCTATGCCAGGCTAAAGCATTTTACCAGCACAACCATACTATCACAGAAGTTATATTTCAAAAGCCATAAGATGGTTTTCAAATTACTATTATTTTCTTTAACATTAAGTATTTTTAATGTCTTTAAGTTTCTTTGAATATTGAGCAACTGACATCAACACTTCCCTAGATCTTTCCTGTAATGCTGAGGGCAATGAACGTCCTTCTCTTTAATTAATTTTTGCTGCAGGTACTTGAGCTCCAAGAAAGAGGGATTATAATATTATTAGATA
This sequence comes from Urocolius indicus, assembly GCA_013401255.1. Taxonomy (NCBI): domain Eukaryota; kingdom Metazoa; phylum Chordata; class Aves; order Coliiformes; family Coliidae; genus Urocolius; species Urocolius indicus. The sequence continues at coordinate 251,562 of WBNH01009235.1, read as the reverse complement.
TTAAACTTAGAAAAATAGGAAGCTTCTTGTCCCTGAGAATTAGGCCCAATTTGCTAACATGAAAGAAACATGAAAAAGAGTATCTAAATCCTGCTTTGTCCTCAACCCTGCAGTCTTTTACAGCAGGCCAGCTGCACTATATATCACAAAGCTGAGACAAAACATGGGTATTTACTACCTATGATCATTTAAGTCTTAATGAATTACAAGTCTCTCTCAGTATTGCAAGTATATGAAGAAAATCCTGGTTGTATCACAACAGTCAAATAAATTACAAGGTTTAAAAGCAAACTATTGTCCAGTAACTATTGAGTTCTGGCAAAGTAACGTGCCTATTCATTTCTTTTTTACTAAGAAGAAAGGATTTGAGAAAAACAATTTCATTTCGCAGCTCATTATCTGCCAGATGTGTCAGGCAGAATATTATCTTCTTAATTCCACTGCAGTGACTGGGGATGTGTTATTGTACTTAAAGCAATTTTCTGCCAAATCTTTCCTAGTTCCTGAAGTAGAATAGCTAAAAAAATGTTTGCGTTTATACTCCATGTATGTAAATTTTTAAAGAACTTAAGAAAAAATAATCTACTACTTACATCTTCCAAATCTTCCTCTGGTGTTGCCGGTGTCCTGTCTGTTTTATCTGTGTTATATGAAGTTATAGACGATGTTTCTGAATCGAGAGATTCTTCATCAAATCCAAAAAATGTCTCCACAACATGCCTCTGAAAAGTTAGGTTCTTTTAGTTACTAGTAGCTCAGTTTGAAAACCCCAATGGCCCAGTAAGCAGTAGACAAAGTCTTCTACAACCATTATTTTAATATCTTGGCCAAAAAAAAAATAATCTTCCTTTGTAAACTTTGTTCTCTGTTTAAATTAGCTACCTTTTTGACATCATTTGTAGAAGTCCAAGAATTCAACTGCACATAGCACAGGGAAATTGCCAACAGAGTAATGCTTTAGCAAAAGTATAACAGCTAGTTACCAAAACTATACAGATCTTAACAAGAGTCACTACAGATGAATGCAGTATTTATCAAGAAGAAAATAAGCCAATACACTGTAATATATGAGCTGTGGAACCAAATGGGAAAATGTATTCTGTAGAACAATATGCAACATATTCTGTCATTCATACCAATTTCTAAAAAGAAAAAAAAGATGATTTTATAGCATCTACTTTGTAAAAAAAAAGTGCAAATTGTCACTTTCCATTTGTATCTCCATCACCATCATTCACAGTTTTTTCAAAAGTTTGGTCCAATATTATGACTAACTGAAAAAAAAAGCATGATTAGGGAAAAACAGCATTTCAGTGCAGATTTTAAAAATTTTATGCAAGCTTACAAAAAAACAGAGAAAATGCATAGTCAATGGAAGTAAAAAGTACAATATTCATTGTGGAAAATGTGGTGTTTTATACATTGCAACTGCAATAATCATTTTGAGAACCTCTATTTCACCAGTTCCCTAATATATGCCCTGAAAGCAGCAAATTCAGCTGTTTAGAAGAAGAAAAAATTGCTTATTTAACTAGAAAAAACAGGTTTTGCAGTATTTTTCTTCCCAAAATAACAATAACAAAAGTTAACTGTCATTAATCAGTAGAAAGCCTAACAATTTACACCATGGAATTATTATAATAACCTAACATAAATTCAGAAGAGTAACAAATAAAAGAGGTTGAAAAAATGGAGTCAGATTATGAAGCATCTTAGATAGAGAGGTTACTGGAGAGAGATTCCTCTAAGATGATGAAGGAAATTCTGTCTATCCATCTCTATATTTTTTACTACTGTTTGATGCTGAATCACAAATCCTGATGTCAAAAGTTTTTTTTTTTAAAAAAAAAAAATATAAATTACAGGTCGTATGTAAGAAGATACTAACTGTATTCATTAAAAAGGTCTAAAGGATGAAGAAAAATCCCATCAATTGCTATTAACTCAGAACAGAAGACATTTTATGTTTCATCAAATCCCAATTGTCAGACTGGAATTTTGAGCTATCAATTTCATTGAAGATATGGAAATGTTTTACTTTATCTATAACACCCTATTTCATGATGAATTCCAAATATTTACCTTTCACCATAGTATCCTCCACCTATCTATACATTCTTCCAGCATGTCTGCAAAGTACTGCCTTCGCTGTCACACAAAGCCCCACGTTGTTTAATATATTCTTTCATCTCAGCACAGCTCTCATCAACATTCAAAATACCCTGTCTTTCACTAAGTGGTAGTATAAAACCAAGCCAATCAGTGTAACTTCTGCTTGCAACACATTCCATTTACAATGTGCAGCCCTGCTTACCATGGTCCACCAGGTCACATTCTCACCGCTCCTTAGCTAAAAATCTCCATCATAGTTCCACAGTACAGCTAATCAAACTCAAATTACTGAAGACAGCTTCAAGATACTCACTTGAATTAATGAATTGCTTCACTCAAGATAAGTATCTCAACTAATTATTAAAAAAAATAATAATTCAGACCTCAGTTTTAAACTGTTTCTACTAAAGATTCTTTCTGAAGCGATGATATAAATTCAAAGAAAAAAAAAATGGAAAACCCACATCTCTTCCAAACAGACTGTGGTTACACATTTTCATACAGACAAATATGATGCAGCATAGAATCATAGAATGGTAGGGTTTGAAGGGACCTTTAGAGATCATCTAGTCCAACCCTCCTGCAGAAGTAAGTCAACCTAGATCAGGTCACACAAGAAGGTGTCCAGGCAGGACTTGAAGACCTCCAAGGAAGGAGACTCCACACTCTTCCTGGGCAGCCTGTGCCAGGGCTCCCTCACCTGAACAGTGAAATAGTTTTTTCTTATATTTAAGTGGAACTTTTTGTGTTTCAGCTTCATCTCATTACCTTTTGTCCTGTTGCTAGCTACAACACGAAAAAAAAGGGATGTCCCAACCTCCTGACACCCACCATTTAGATATTTGTAAATATTAATAAAAAGTCCCCTCAATCTCTTCTTCTCTAGACTAAACAGCCCCAGTTCCTGCAGCCTTTCCTCGTAGGAAAGAAGGGAAAGAGCTTTTGAAGAACCTTTAGAAACAGTCTTCCTTTTGCAAACTACTAGAACATTAGAATTACTTTTGAGTGTATTCACAAGAAAAGACTGAAGTCATAGTAATAAAACCCCCACAAAGACACCTTACTCTTTTTAGAAAGCACTCTGATCCTTTCACTAGGCAGATCTATGTATAAGGTGATTAAGAAAAACACTTCCCAGTAATAATTTAATCCTTCCCGTCAGCATTGACACGGTACTCCAGTTTGTTCACTGTAAGCAATGCACACAGGGAACAGGTTTAAGCTCTATTCTAGAAATACACAGACTTATCCAGAAAGCTAATGTGCTCTCTCACACCTAAATTACAAATGTTTCAGACTCCTCTCTCCTAAGTAGGTTTACCACAAAAAAAAAAAAGGGTTGTAGTTAGTCCTTGGGAGGTGACCTGTCCAGCATTTCTCCCATACTGAATATTGTTGTCAGCTACCAATCATCTAACAGTGATATTACAAGTAAATATTGTGAGTTGAAACTAGAGCTAAAGGAATGGCTATCTTCAAGCAGTAAGAAAGATAAAATTATTTACAATTTGAGTTGCCAGGTCAACTCAGTAGGAAGAACTTTCTGATTCTAAACCAATGAGCAGATACAGTTCTACAAAGAGGTAGATTATATGGTAGTAAAGATGATGGCATGTAAACAAGAATCAAAAGACTTTCATGAAAACCACATCCTGATTGTGCAGTGCAGATACTATTTTATTCAGAGATGCTGAGAGTAAACAAAAAGCAAAGCTGCATGCAGACTCTTACACCAATACCTTTAAATCCTGCTCTTCTGCCTTTACCAGCTTGTCTGTTGATGGAGCTCAGAATATTTAGCCTAAGCTAAAATTTAGCCAAGGACAAACAACTCCAAGGATTGCAGAATAGCTGACCCTGCTCATGCCTCCTGTTTCAAGAGTGTTTGGCCTTAAATATGATAAATATACTTGAGCAAAGCTCAATGAAAACCACAATATAGTTATAGGCTTGAGGACTGACAAAGTGAGTCAAGCCTTGACTTTAAAAAGGCTGCTAGAAGGGACTTCTAAAAGATGGAGAGCACTATCCAGTATATTATCATATATATGGCTGAGAGAATATACAGTACCAAGAAGGTTAGCAGCAGCCTAGTTAAAACTGATAATAAGGCTTATCATACCCATGAGGCTTTTTGCATACCTCAAACTACATATAGTTCAGCTTATGTACCCTCCTTTAACACTGCATGTGCACACCCATGCACACTGTTTCAAGGAGTGAAACAACAATCACAAAACAACAGTGTGTTTGACTTTAAATAAATGTATATAGATTTGAAAAGATATTTAAAGTAAAGCTTATATTTTTGAAAAAATATATTAGTTGCAATTAAACATTTCACTGGCAGCAAAAGTAGGGAACCTCATTTGCATATATTAATAAATAAATCACTTCATTATTACATGAAAGGCAGTTATGCAAGAAAATCAGTACCTCTCATCACATCTCAACACTTTAAGGAAAGTTAAAAGTGAAAAACTGTTAAATGTAATCACACTGGTTGCATTATTTGCAGTTATGAGTTAACCACTTATTTATTTTTAATCACTACTTCTCCTTTAGAGAAGCTGTACATTTATCATTTTACGAAGTAGCTGCTTTCCATAGAAAAAGAGACAAGGTGTTAACCATTTTGTATTAATTGTACACATATTAATTCCTTCATGACATAATTATACTATAGCTGGTATTATTATTGATCATCTTGTATCTGAAGCAACTAACTACAAAAACTGATTCACAGCAAAATCTCAACAAATTAACTGGAAAGGAACAGCTGTAGAGAGAAACAGGAATGGAAAAAAAAAAGACATCTGACATTCAAAGTTTGTAGATAAACACTGTAATAAATAACAACACATCAACAAATAATCCAACTCCCAGGGAAATTCCACATTTAGATCAAAAGCTGAATCACAGTGGTTTTTGAAAATATATGCAAACACAATACTCACTGGATTTTTGCAACTACACACTATTTTCATTCCAGTTTCATTCAGACTTTTCTTAAAAGCAGGAATGTTCTCAATTATCAATTTTAAGTTTCTTTTATATTGATTTGTACATTTGATGCTCATAAATCATAACTTCACAATTGAGAATAGAGTCATATAAATTGCTGAAAAATCCTGATTTCAATTCTAATATCCACTGACTACTGCAATGCATTTCACATCAAGTATTTTTCATGTGGATTTATATCAATGTTTTCACATAAAGTAAAATTAGGCATTAAGTCTTTATAACTCAAGTATTAATGCTTCTGCTGAAGTATGGTGCTCAGTAAACGTCAAAGTTTAGAATGTGTTAAATCAGCAGTGACATACAGACCATATTATCTGTAACTTTCAATATATCCTCATATTTTAATGATTTGAATTAGATATACTTACATATTATCTGACTTCGCTGCTGCTAAAGTAATTGCACTTTAAATTTAAATATCTAATTTTTAAGTAATTAATTGAACATGATGAAAATAATCCAAGATTAATTTCCTTGTAATGCAATCAAATGAGCTAATCAGTAACTTCTTACCTTCATGCTTATATGTCATTTCTTGGCAGCCAGAAAAATACAGGCACACCAAAGCACAGAGGCAGATAAAAAAGGAAAAATATAAAACAAGAAATATGAACTCCATCACACTAGTGTGCAGGCTTCTCCCTGTCACAAATACAGTCCATTTATTAAAGATTAAATAAAGAAACAAATCCGTGGAGTCCTGCAGTTTCCAAACAATCAGGGTGATTATGCCTTGTTTTCAAGGCATTACTCCATCAGTCATGGAATCACTGTAGCTCCATTCTACATGTCAAAAATAAACAACCCCCCTACATTTCTGTTTCCAGAATTTCTTAATTATTTCTCTAATAAAATTGGAAAAACAAAACAAACAAACAAACAAAACTGGGGAAAAAAAGCATGCTTTAAACAGTGAAAGAAGTTTCACCAACCAACTCAGCTTAGTCTGCTTCACTTCAAACTATCCTACCGTATCTGACTATATAGATTCACTATATAACTCCTCTGAACACATTGCAGCCACAAAGGTTATAGAAACCTATTCCCCTGCTCCTTTCCTCAGGAAACCCAAAAGGGTTGCCAGTGCTGCTCTATGGACTCTTGTGTCCCTTGGTAATTAACAGAGTGCTGTGTGAAAGCACCACTAGCAACAGTAATCTAGTGCATCTATAGAGCTCCAGAAATAACACAGATATCTAATTGCAAATAAAATTAAATCTTGGTATTTTCATAAGCTTCTGTTCTGAAATAATGTTATTTAGACCAAATTGGGATGAAAAGGCTATTGGACTACCCTGACAGATCATTCACACAAGCTGTCTTAAAGATGGAGGAAGGCATGCCATGGATTCTGTTCCTGCTAACAAGAATCACTGTCAGGAAGATACTCATATTAGGAAACAAACACAGACACTGTCCAGACATAGTACCTCAAAAATTAAAGATTCTGAAGGGAAAATATTCCTTTTGCAGAAGCTGCAGCAGTATTGGCAGGAACACAAATATATTGTTGATGACTTCTTTCCTTCCTTAAGGAATTAGCACATTTAGAAACCATATATGCATATATCTGTAGATACATAATAACCAGTATAGTATATAGAATATAACTAGTATAGCATGTACAATCCCATTCATTTCTCTCTCACAACTTTCTTTTTTTCATCTGCTTTTATTTTACAGTTCCACTTTTACTTTGAGGAGATAGAACTGAATAAAATTCTAACTGGAATAACTAGTGGGATTTATGTCTGCTACTGATTAATTTGTTCTTTCTGGTGTATAAACCATATCATAAACAAGAAGCAAATCCCTATTAACTCTGCTGATCATATTCACAGAATTCCTTTAGTAATCTCTGCGTAAGACTCCCAATTATAGTATAGTTACCACATAAAGAATATCACTACCACACATTTTTTAATGGTATCATGCGTGTTTTCTGCAACCCTCATGTTGTTAAACATTTGCATTGGTTGACAAGGAAGAGAAGAAAATATCACCAAGGAGCAGCTTGCTCAAGAGAAAACAAGTGAAAGGATAGTGTACAGAATCCAAGTCAGATGAAGTTCTACTAGCACAGAAAATCTTTAAGACATAAATGAATAATCTTAGTTTTCAGCCTATAGTAATTAGCATCTCTAGTTATCAACTCCTAAAAAATGACATAAACTAGTTCTGTTTCACTGTGAACTTTACAAATAATCAATTAATTTAAAATTGAATAAGAGTCAATAATTAGAGAGGACTATAAAAACTACAGTATTAGTTACATATATGAATTATTTTTATGTCCTGCTTTTAAACTCACTGTCAACACAAAAAATTCCAGGTGTATTACAAGAAAGTTCAGGGTTAATCTAGATATACTTGGCATCTATCAGTCTTTCATTACGTAACAGAGAAACATATGCAAGATTTATTGATACTTCCGAATTTTTCTTTTTTCACATGTAAAAGACACTTCATTATTAAATGCATAATTCAAAGAAATCACCACTGAAACAGAGAACCCTAAAGGATAAATCTTCCAGAACACATGTATTACAGAATGCAGAGCAATAAGAAAGCTCCACCTGGAGGTCATCAGGAATATAATATACAGTACACACAGCCAGGCACAGAATGCATCTTAAGCTAACAAACAGATGATATTTATCTCTCCACACTTCACTTTTATTTTTACTTACTCACCCTATTCTCCTCTCCCTCATATGCTCCAAGCTTCTAGTACTTAACTTCACAAAAAATGTTATTCAGCAAAATTAAATACTTACAGCACGTGTTACAGTAAATTCTAAAGATACACTCCAAAGCAAATCTAATTCTACAATCTAAATTTTTCGGTTGTAATTTGCATTTTCGAGTAAAGTAGTTACTATAGAAAAATAGTTACAATCTTCTTGCTGTTTATAGATCACACATAGAAATTTTTCAATAGCATAAGTTAGAGTTTTCAGTTGTGATTAAGCAGTAATTTTGTACAAGCAGTTTAAAGTGTACATTTACTTTAAAAAGGAATTAGTATTCGTGTTTTGAAAAATGTTAGTTGTTTCAAGTCATTACATTATTTAGACCTCAAGACATTTGAATATCTAGACCGCAGTGGCTAAAAGGGTAATTATAAGCTTATTTAAAACTCGAAACAACACCACTCCTTTGCAGTACAAAACTTGCAGATTCTGAATTACCCTGAGAAAAAAAAAAAAAAAAAAGCAAGTGCTCACCAGAGAAAACAAGAGTAGTATACGAAATTATACCATTAATTTAAGTAAAGCTTTAATTTCAGTCAGTGTTTGAAACACACAGGGAATCAAAAGTTTGCTCACCTTTGGAGGCTTCAGACTTTTCCTCTTCTGTTTTTTAGACCGCAATAACCGTTCCCTTTCCTAGAAGGAAAGAGAACATTTTGGTATGGGTGTACTTTAAAACATATTTCTATATGTCCAACACAAAGAAATATTCTTAACATTTTCCTTAAGCCTACAGTGAAACCAACATGAAGACAATTTCTTCATCCTTTTTGAATAACACTGTATTGATGTAACACCACACTGGACTGCAACTTTATTCCTTTAACAAACAAACATTCAGCTATATACTTAACATAATTGATGGGAAGTTGGCAAGAAAAGGCTTTGTTAAATACTGGGCACAGATTTCTTACAGTTCTTTTGACTCTTTTACCAGGAAGCTCAGTATGGAAACAGAATTCACATTCTCACTCCAGTGTTCAACCATCCTGAAGAAAAAGGTTGGTAGCCAAAAATGAGTCCAGCCTTAGTAATCAAGTAGTTCTATCAGGCATACTTTGATAAGCAAGCACGAATATGAAGACATAGTTACATGTGACTTATTCTTGTAGGGTAAAAGCTTCAAATCCAAAGGCACTCTCAATCTGTGTCAACTTAGTGTCATTTTTCTATTGTGGCTTTGAAACAAGACCACAATTATGAAGAGTATAACAGGAGGCAATTGCAACTGGAAAAATGCAGGGTTTATGAACACTTAAGTACAATAATACTGCCTTGAATTCCGAAGGAGAGGAGGAGGAAAAGAAGGTAAAAAATGCAAAAGAGCTAGCAAAAGTCACCCCAAACACAGAGGAGGCAAGTGATGTCTCCTTGTCTTTTTCCTTATTATTTCTTTAGCTCTGCATCTTTGATTCCAGCACCTCTACTTTTAAAAAAAAATAGCAGTTCCAAGCACTTCTCTAATAGTTATTGCTCACTGAATTATACTACTCTATTCAGAGTTATTTGTTTTATACTCATTTCAGAAACTGGAAACTCCCACTGAAAATCACAACAAAAATATTAATCTTTATCAGCACATTATTCCACCAAAAAGCTCCCAGTAAATACCAATTAAAAAAGAAAAGCACAAGTCATATAGCACCTTTAATAGATGTGGTTTTCAAAATATGGAAAAGCAAAGCCTGCTAAGGTAAAACAGATTAGGTATTTCAAGCTGCAGAACAATATATTAAGCTAAAGCTGGAACCATGCAGTTGAATTTTAGACAGTGTTGGAGATAAACATTCCCACCTCAGGTACCTGGTTAAGGGCACAGTCCCTGCTTTAACCTGGTTGTCATGTACCACAAGCAGGTATCCAAATAGCTGGACTTTCACTTCAGTGCAGAATGGAGAAACATATCCAAAATTGTTCCTGGTTCTCACCTTGGTTGTAAGAAGACTGCTAAATTTACTGCCTCAATAATATATCAGGCTACCAGAGCAATGTCAATTAAAAAAGATCATTTGCTAAATCACTAGCATCTTTTGTAGCTATCTGAGTTTGTCTTGACCACTTTCTTTTTTAACATTGACCAAAAAATCACTATTGTGGGAGAAGTCTAGATTATGCAGTTTCAACAGCATCAAAGATACCTTACAAATGACAGTGTTAATCAATTCAGACAACTCTATTGCCTAAGACTATGGTTCTTATTTCTGTGTATTGCATTGGTCTCAGCTGAAAGTAAGCTGATGACTTGTATTAATCAGACATGTGACGTGGGTAATTTTTGATAATTTTGATACATTTGTATTCTGTAGAGGTATGGCTTAAGCCATAAAAGATAGGTGAAAAGCACAATGCAGAGTGCAGAGTTCCACTGCATTCATCTTGAATTGCTTAGTTTGTATGGCTTGGTTGGCAGTATCCTAGTTAAGATTTAACTTAGTTCTGTGAGTGAAAAAGTATCTGTAAACAGGGAACAAAACAAAAGGAAAAAAAAAAGAAACCATATTTTAAAATACTTGTTTATTTTACTTTCATACTAAACACAAATTAACACTAGTTGACCGAAGTCAGGATACAATATAATTCCTCAGATTACTGTCTGAGACAGTAAAAAGATAGTCCTTCCATACTCACTTTACACTGAAATATAGGTGAGCTTGTATCAAGTCATAGTTCTTGCCTGTACAGCTGCATTTGGAAGGTAAGGCAGCATTGCTCTGTGAATCAGACCCTACATCATAGTGTTTGAGTAACATCACACTACTTGCAACACTGTGACACTGGAGAATGCATGCATACATTGATTTTTGGCACTGAATACAGAGAAAAATCCTGGGTCAAAATCTCACAGGACCTGCTAAGAATAGAGACAATGTTCTAAAGAGAGCATCTTGTTTTCATCTTTTTGGATCTTCCTTTATTTTTTATATTTTTTACAAGGTGGCATTCAATATTTTCCTTGTTTTATTTATACAGAATGATCTTAAATTCATTTTATCATTTTGCAGCAGTCAATATTGCCTTTTGAGATGCTCCAGAATAGTCTACCTGAGTTCCAGATGCTGCTCCAAAAGGGCAGTTGTCATTCAGAGAGGATACGTCATTTCTGCCAGCACCAGAAGGGTGTACTATACTTAGCACTAAATAGCACCAGACAACTCCAACACAGCTTAAAGGAGTCCTGATCAAACAGTACAAACATCTATAAGCACCATCTCAAGTAGTCTTCACAGTCAGAGGGTAGCAGCTGTGCAGTTTTAAAGTATGCTGCTACCTTTGGATGAATGCATATTTCTCTTCATTTGTTTTAAGCACAGCTGGTGTGGCCAACTCAGTTAGAAATTATGAGGTGAAATTAATGCCATTCTACATGTTCGTTTCTTTTAGAACTATATCAAGGGAGGGGTTGGGTTTGCACCAAGGTCTACATCCAACAAGTTTCAGTCATTAAGTTTTGAAACATGTCCTTTCCTCCAAGTTTCTCAGTTGTTGACAGACAGTTTTGTATGTAAGGTGGATGGAATGAAGCACACCTTTTCAAAAACAGCTCATAATAGGTAAATATTTTCTAATACAGAGACTCATACACGTTCCAAAGAAATTCATTCACAACCTGAGAAAGAAAACTTTTCAATGCCAGAGAACTATTTCTGTATCACTACAACTGGAGTTAAAAGCATAGAATCATAGAATGGTAGGGGTTGGAAGGGACCTTTAAAGATCATCTAGTCCAACCACCCTGCAGAAGCAGGTCCACCTAGATCAGGTCGCATAGCAACATGTCCAGGCGGGTCTTGAAGACCTCAAATCTTTAGTTTCCCTATAGATGTGTGTGCATGCATGTGTGTATACCAGTCAGAAGCATTACCACTGTGAGATCATCAATAACATGCTGCTGTTCTTTGACTTGCAGTCTAAGGAATTCAATTTCTTGTTCTTCCCGTGTGCTGCTGAGGTCATTCAAAGACGTGTGCCTCTTCAGTGCTGGTTGTGCAGATAACTTCTCTTTCTACAAAAAGTAACATTTTTTTAAAAAAATCACAAACATATAGCATGTTTTAAATTGTGTTACTGGAACAGTAGGAAATTCTCTCACATGATGTCATCAAGAATTCTTCAGACCCATCAATACATACTCCACTACAACAGAAGGCCTCTTCCAACAACAACAAAAAATCGCACATACTGAATGCCTCTCCACATGAGATATTTTAAAATAGAAACAAAGAACAGAGTCTGGGACAAAACTTGCAGATAAATGAGCTTGTTCAACAATCTAACATAGCAGAGCCTTTGGCACCTGCACTCAAATTCAGTTCTGACTTCTAATCATAAAAGCAGTATTTATTACAGCTGATTTTTAGTCATTATATTTTTATAGCCTCCAAATGCATTTTATCTGTCTGTGATCCTTTCCCTTAATCACTGTGAACTGATAAAACACAAAGCACATGTCAGAATTTAGAGTTTGAATATTCAATTGCATTGTCTGAAGACTCTGAAATGTCTAAAAGCCTCACTAGCACTTCCACCTCAAAATTAACTATGTGCAATGTGCTCTTAGACAATGACGCCAGACATGATTACTTACCAATTCTACGTTTTCTCTTGATAGATTTTTTATTTTCTCTTCCATTCTCTGGATACACTGCAACATATCATCATTTTTTTTGCTCATCCTCTTATTTTTTTCTACCAAAGGCTTCAGTTGACTTTCTGTCTCCCGAGAACGTTTCAGCTGGAAGTGGCAAAGGAAAAAAGTTACCCGTGCTTTAGTTGATAGTTGTAGAAAAGAAGAAACTCATGTGTTTTCACTTGCTTCTTTGATTCAGAAATATTAGTTCTTTTATTAAGTGGCATTTGATATAAACTACTGCTGAAGTGAGAACTACAGGAGTCCATCAAACAAATATAAGTTTTGTACAGGCTACAGGAGCCCTAGATCTGATCACTGGATTTTGCTCTTGGGGAACACTTATGATGATCCATAAAATTGATTTCTTGATAAACTAATCTCCTAATATAAAAGCTTCTTTTGAGCAACCACATCTCTATGGCAGTTGTTTTCACTATCCCTTAGCAGGAGTAAACTCTTCCTACTCTACTTTAAAAACTCTCTACCTAATGTGTAATTAGAGCAATGAGCAAGTCAGCCAGAGGGCACAGATTCAATCTCAGCATTCCGCTGACATTTTCAAGCTGCTCAATTTTGTTCCTGTGGTTTTATGATGTCAGACAATTATGTGAAGCAAATTACTGCCCTTTCTTCCATTTGTCTGTACTCAATATTTCACTTTTTTTATTTTATTCATCCTTGAGGTATTTTGTTTGTCAAAAATCTATTTTTTACAATCAAAAGATTTTTCAGTTTACTGAGTCTTAACTGGAAATGAGAAAAAGGTAAACTTTCTCCTGAGATATTTTCACTTAGTTTTTTGTTTTCTGCTTCATTCTCAGAAGAAAAATAGTTTTCACAGTGCTTAATCACATGAGCTTATTGATATTACTGGTTTTATGTAATGACATGTCACAATATGACAAAAGGTTCTCCATATCTTTTCTAACATACGTTTCTTATGCCTCTAGGTCAAGCATCAAGAAAAGCACTTTACTGAGTCATCACCTGGAAGGACACTGAAAGATAGATGTTACAATACTTCAGCATTCTTCAGATATGTTTTGTATGACTTATGTCCACAGAAAAAAAAAAAAAGACTGAATTCTCCCATCTTTATATACTACAGTCTTCAAAAAAGGCTATGTGTTCTTTAGTGTAGAGCAGAGAAATGCAACTGCTGCAGTAAAAGGGGTAGGGGAGTGAACCCTCAAAACCACAAAGACCTAACATCTAGATAAAGTAGAAACAATGGAGAACTGTATCCAGACTAAAACGCTTTTTCTTCTTACCTCAAGAAACTTAAATGTTTTCTAAGGAATCAATTTTGTTATATGAAAGGGCAGCTTACTATTTAAGGACAAAATGTTTCAAGAAAAAGACAATTATGTTCTCAATTCATCCGATCTTAGTCTGGCATTGCTCAATTGACTTAACCAATCTAGATTCAGCCAAGTTGTTGGACAAGAAGATTTCAAAAGTTAGCTCTTCTGATAATCATTGAGATGTCAATTAAATTAAGTCCTTTTCTCATAAACCAAACCCTTAATATCTCAAAGTGAACAGTTAAGCAAGACATAGCAAGGAGGAAGATGTCTGTGCTTCACTTATCTGTAGCACTGACACATGGCAAGTGTGCTCTCCTCTTCTGCCCTCACCACTGATAATAGCACTATGTTAGAATAAGATACATATGTTGCATGACAGAAATTTTCTGTCTGATTAGAAAGAAAAATCTCTGCCACTAGAAATAGAGCATCACAAGAGAACATGCAAAAATTCTCATTGTTAAAACTCATCTCCCACTGCAGTCAATGGGAGTTCTACCCTCAATCTCAGTACAAGCAATTAAGTAGTGATGCAGGCTAATGACATTCATTCTTAAAATCCTTGTCACATCCTTTCTTTTGTAACTCACTATCACTCTCCTAGGATAATTTCACCTACTTAACAGACTTCCCTTGAGATATGGCAGATTTTTCATCTCCAGCACAAGAAACCTTTTTTAACTCCTAGCTAGCATAACAATCTTGTAAAAAACAATGTAAAATTGCAAAACGATTATTACATAAATTTAGGTACATAGGTTATGCATGTTTTACACATCACTACACAAAGACACAGCAAGCTACCAGTCAATTTGATTACAATTTGATTATCCCAAAATAAATTTCTAAAGTTTTACTTTTCTGGAACAGGAGAGATTCTGTCCACATCCTCTACAGTCTCAAAGTGAATGTCTCTAGAAATCTCTGTTATATTTAGGTATTGATTGAGCCCAACCAGGACTAATTTGTGAATTATTTATAATACTGACTTTCCAATCCAACATTAAATCTTTTACCATAAAGATGCCCTCCCAGTCACCATCTGTGTTATTACTAATTAATTTACCAGTTCATTTCTTTCATCTGCTAAGAGAGTATTTCTGTCTTCCAGCTTCCTTATTACAGCATTCAGTTCAGCGATTTTTAACTGAAATCTCCTCACATCTCGTTCATCCAAATGCTGTTCCTTTACATCAAAAACATAGAGATATATAAAATTACCTTTGAAAGAATATTTCATTCATCAGAAACTTAATATCACAGTTTTGCAAACAGATGTGTATATTTAAAATACACTCTTTATATCAATGTCTGAAAAATATTTAAATTAGCTGAAACACTGAATAACATCCTGTGGAAATGCTACGTGATATAATACTTGTGAAATGTATGTAAGGGTTTTAACAACTTTTTTGAAGAAGCTAGGTAAATAATATTTCAGCTGTTACTGATTACTTCTCACCAGATTTCTTACTGTTAGCTAAAAGCAGAAAAATCTAGTACAGAAATCACACGGCAGTTTTTGAAAAGTATAGTATCTATTTGCCATTGGTTACAATAATTTGTAAAGTTATGAAAGAAATGGCTAAGAAAATACTGGGATGCACAGATTAAACTCACAATATATATTCTGAAAGTTCTATATCCATATGTTTTTCAACATTCTTTGGAATTCAAGAGATCCAAGGAGTTTCTAAATCACCAGTGAAACAACACAGTGCAGCACAAGGCCACTTATGCTGAATGAGTCCTTCTAGTATTTTACAAGTAACCACAAAACCACTATGAACACTCAGACAGCAATTCCCTTGTGTTGAACACTGAAGAAAATACAATTTTCTTACCGGGCTTCCCATCAGCTCAGTAATATCCCCCACTCCCGCAGGAAGCTCTCTCTTGGGACTACTGTGGTATCGTTCTGCCTCCTTCACTTGGACAAGCTGTTCATCCAAAGCCTCTTTCTGAAGGAGCAGTTTCTGTGTATGGCCTGCCTGGACACCAAGGTCTTTCTCAAGAGCCAGGATCACTCTGTCTTTGCCTTTTATCTCATCCATCTGGAAAGAAATAAAGCAACAAAGGAAGTTTCTGTAACATCTCCAAACTTTCACTGGATTAATATCCAGGAATCTCCAAAAACAAAGTTTTGTTTCTCTCAGAATTATACCAGAATCCAAAATGCAGTTGCTAAATTGAAGATTTAGCTCCTCTAAAGCCTTTTCCCCTCCTCTTGAAAAAGTTTCAGCCTTCATTTGATCATGAGTTTCCTTGGTGCAGTCTCAACTCAAGAGAAACACATGCAAGCATACACTGAAATAGAATACACAGTCACTGAAATCATCCACTTCATCTGAAGATATACACTTCTGGAAGCAGAAGAAAAATCTTCATCATGTTTCAGAGAAGAAACACAGGGCTAGTACAAGATAAGACAAACATATCCTGGTTTGTTTTTTTTTTTTTGCCTGGACTTTGTCTTTAAGCAAGAGTCACACATATTTGACCCATGTTGACTTGCTCTTTATTAGCGAAAATCACACTGGTGAATCACTTCACAGACTTTAAATATTAGTTGTATATACATGCACACACATATAAACTTAAAATCTCAAGCATACCTATGTATATGATCTGCCCTTTGTATAAGATTCAAATGAGGACTAATCTTTCTATAGAAGGAAAAAAAGCAAATGCACATAGAGCATTGGAATAAAGGCTGGGAAGAAATAGTTCTTAAACACCCTCTATGGTTACTGAACTGTGTGGTTCATACATCCTCATACCAAATAAAGCATACTGCTAGCAGTGATCTATTGCAGCTCTCATAGGATTTGTCCCTCACAGCATCGGTGTTAAATTCACTTTGGTGCTATTCTAAATGCTTGAGGAAGTGACAATCTGCAGCAGTTACTATAGAAACAGATTTCTTAACAAGAATGTTAGCCATTAACAAATATTTATTGTAACTATGTTCCATCTCCTTCAGTTTATTAAAACATCTTCTCGGCCAACATAAATCCATGGAATTTTGGAAATAAGACTATTATAATATGTTTTTAAAAAATAAAATCGTGTATTTATAGTTTATTACAGTCCTCCATCTACAAAAGTCCTTAATGTGAAGTCACAAACAAAAAAGAAAAAGAAAAAAGGAAACATTAGAAGTAACATAGTTAAGTCTGAGTGATGTACAGGATTAATACAAACACATTACACAAGCAGATACGATTTGCTTCTTCAGGATTCTTACCCTTCTCCTTTCACAGTCTAAAAAGCACACAAAATTACTTTGTGTGCAGAACCTAAATGACAGAAGATAGCATTGCTGAACCAAGTCAAGTCATTGTCAAAGACAAAAAAGTCATGTTTGAAATGAATAAGCTAGTCTCAACTATTTTCAAGTTGCAACTGAAATTCATGAAGATTGGCTCTGATGGAGATTTCATTCCTGATTTGGGAAATTTGCTGGGCCTGAAGTCCTCAAACAGTAATTAGGTAAAATACTTACCAGTACCTTAATTCAGATTTGCGAGACATTCAAGTATGCCAAAAAGGACTTGCAGGAAAAGAATGCAGTTTTTTATTAATGGAAGAATATGCAACATGCAGGGTTTCAGAGGGACTGTGCAGTGAGCAGCAATGACAAAAATTAAGCAGCTGCCTCCTTTACTGAATACTATCTGTAATACACACTGATCTATTAGAGAGTGTTGAAGAAAAAATGGCATGTAACTAAATACTGTGGACAGTCTCGTTTTCAATTACACAGTGTTCACACTGAATGTCTACGGAATTGCTCTAGGAATTTGTCCATGCAAGACATACAAGGAAGAACCAAGGCTCCAAGGATAGCCTTGATTTTAGCTATCCAATTAGTAGCATATTTCACACTCTTCATATTCTCACAACTTAAATGACATGACATAGGTGTTTAAGTTGGAAGGAAAAAAAAAAAAAAAAAAAGCAACCTCGGTACAGACTTTTCCTTGCTGAACCACAGCAGAAAACATTGTTTCAAACAGATGTGACCAGTGAAATCACACCTGTCACCTTTCACACATAATTCCATAGATCAAAGCATATAAGCTCACATATAGTGGAAATATCATGAAAGGGCACAGCTTTGGGGTGGTGGTTAGAGGAAGGCAGGAAAATAAGCAGAATTCCCTTCTGCTCTTCCTACTATTGCTTTTTCTGCCATAAAAATGTCTACAACCCATGTTTCAGTGAAATGGAAAAATCTTTTAGACATTGATTAAAAATTGAAAATAGCAACATGATAGCAATGGTTGCACATTTTGAGCTTATATTTTAAGTTACAGGTAGGCACTAGACAGTTTCTTACTCATGTAAACATACACATTTGCACATACATACAGCATTGCAATGGCATTTTTATAAGCACAAACTAGCAGAAAGGAGAATTTCTAATTACAAACTGATAAAAATGAATAGAACTGTAGCAGTAAAGCCTCTAGCTTAAGTTCTGTTCCAGAAGCCTTGGGCACAATACAATTCTTTCCTCAAAGAGACAGTTCCACCTTTGATTTCTCCAATATAACTGCCTCATAGTCAATGCCTCAGTCTTCTTAATTTACCTCAATGCTTGACCCAAAGACTTACCATCTTTCTCAGATTTACAAACTACAGAGAAAACTTGCCTGTCTGCTTTCTTATCACAGAATAAAAATTACATTGGGGGGGGGGGGGGGCAGGGGGGGGGAGGGNGGCAGAGAGGGGTAGAGGTGGAGTTTGGAAAAAGAATGGAAATACTTTACAGGGATACAACATCCCTCCATGTGGGAGAGATGGCAGGTCAAGGGGCAGGCAGGCAAAGAAAAAGGAGGTATGAGAGTAGGAAAAGTAGAGATATGATTTGGGTTTAAACTGAACATGAGCTGACACAGTAAAAAAAACTTCATCACTTCCAAAGACTTTAGCTTAATCTTGTGCATTATAGTTGTAAAGCTCACACAAAGTCTCCATGCCAGTTCTGTATCACTGGAGAACTACTCTCCAACTCTTGGTACATTTGGTGACATGAAGAAGAAAAGTAGGTAGCATAAAGGAAAACAGCCTTATGTAATAAGACCTTGTATTACACTCTTTATTTTAGTGGGCAGAGGAGTGTCTTCCATTAAGTAAATGAAAATCAAAATAGATTCAGCTGTGTTTCTTGCTGCTTGCTATTTTGATCAAGTATGTGTTGCACAAGCAACCCTGTCGTAGCCAAGATTGTCCAGGCATCCATATGGTCTAAAAGAGGAGGAATATTTTTTATTAGATCAAGTGTCAGAGTAAAAAAAATGCAAGCTTTCAGGTACAGAAGCCCTAAGGCAAATTAAAAAGCTGCATGCGTAAAAGCTTGTCAACTTTTCCACTGATGCAAGCTTGTTTTTCCTATAAATGTTTTGATCTCTCTATATATGTATGTGATATCTACACATATATGCATACATATGTACATTAAGATTTTAAGATATCTTCCAATTGTCATTACGATGACTGTGGACAAAATGAACATCATTGGCTTTTATGATATTAAGTGAAATAACAATTAATGGTTCCCTCACGACCTCTCAAGTTTAAAGCTTTAACTCTACATTCTATTACTATTGTAATTATCCACCAGACAGTATCCAGAATTTCCACTTTTCCATGCATAGCATTCCTTTCTTTTTCATTCTTTTTACTGTCTGGTTTCCATCACTAGGGAACCATCTCCTAACTACTCATCACTTACATAAAATAGCTGTCATTTTTAATTTTTTTCTCTCTCAAGTGCAATTTGATTATGTCTGAAGACACTTTTTGACTATCAGCTCTAAAAACCATACACATAGGTCAAGTTTTACTTGATTTCTTATATCATGATTTAGTCATTGCAGTATTCTCCTTTCTGCCTGCTCACTATCCAACGTCAATGCTGCTGTTAATGATGTACCTTTCCACCACAAATCTCTCATCTCTGGATTCTCTAAGCTGTTTTTTTCTTTTTACTACATCAAACAACAAAAGTCACTCCCACTGTCAAAGGTGCTCTTAGCCTAACTGAAGACCATTCACCCCTTATCTACTACTAGGTTGCAATGTGCCATCCCCAGTACCAGCTTGTCATACAAGCAGTCACACATTTTCAGGTGTGCTTCTGCTGTTTCACTGCTGTTTCTGCTGCAAGGGACATTCCACAAATATCTGTTAAGTTATCCGACTACCCTTCTTCAAATTCCTCTTATTAACTCTCCTTTTGCATGACACCTCTAAAATACAAAACAAAACAGTGAAAAATCTGTCAATACTTAACAGTAATTACATTGCTGAGATCATGACCTATTGTTTGGTCATTGAATAGGATACCTAAAAATTAAATCCCTGAGAACCTAAGATATAGGAAGTAGATTATAGAAATAGAATTTCTCTACTGGAAGTGATGCATGGATGTCAAGGCCAGCGCTGAGCTGAAGTTAATAAACCTGGATGCATCGTTTCTCACTGGATGATTCATGACCTGATGCTGAGCAAGCAGATGCCTTTCCATAGTGCTCCTCAACCCTTCATGGTTCAGGTGGCATGGAGCAGGGTCTGCCATGCCAGGAGCCTGTAAGAGGCTTCTGCACCTGTGGCTCAACCTACCTCAGAGAAGCAGCACATGGCAACTAAAAGCTGACTGCATTAATCCCATGCCACTGCTTTTGTGTATTCCTTCCTGTGCTACTACTCATTTGAGATCCCTCACTAAGAAACAAATGGTAGAGATCATCTTTTTTTTCCAATATATTTATCACAATGAGATCCCAATCCATGCTCTGGGCTCACAGGTATGTCATTAAATCAAATATATTATCCCAGAAATTGCTTCAAATGGGCTGCTTTGTTTTCAGATTTATTCTCAGTCTAAACCAAATTTACTTTTTTTTTTGCAGCTACAAGATATAACAGGGTCACACAAACTTTTACATTCTGGTTTACACAACACTTAAAATATTTTAGAATAGACACATTTGTTAAGTATGATACAATTCAGAACAAAGTATCTGTGATAAGAAGGCAGTTGAGCAACTTGAGTTTAGAACCCATTTTCAATTACATTTTTTGAGAAGAAAAGTAGCAGAAACACCTTCTGACAGACAATTTCAAAGAAAATAAGGTCATCTACAAGCAGCTGTGGAGGAAAATTACTAAGAAATCACCATGGACAGCATCAATAACTTTGGAGTTCTTGGTTAAAATTACAGCCTTCTAAAGTATCGTTTCTTAATTAATGGGTTTTGTGCTGTCAAATGTTGGCTGCTGAACACAGCAATTACCAGCATTATATCAATAAAGAGCTAGTATTTATAGCTTGTGTCAAAATTACACAGCTAAGAACAGGTAAGAACTGCCTAAGAGCTGCCTCCTAAAAGCTAAGAGAAATGAGTAGAAATAAGTGTTTTTAAAATATGTAGCAAACATGAAAGAGAACCAAGCCAGGCATTGGAAAAAGTATCCCTTGCCAATTACCCGACACTTCAATAGCTACAGTGAAAGAAAGTCAGACACCTTAAGGGCAACTTTAGCCTCTCACAACGTTGAAAGAGAAATTCCCAGGGAATTAAAAGCTAGATCTATCAAGGCAGCAACATACTCAGTTTTCAAAGTGGAAAAAGCAGCTGCTGCATTGCCAAGACCTTCCTCTTTAACCATCCATATCAAAGTTATCATCGAGCCAACTGCAGAAAAAAAAATCTACAGTGCTCTTCTCCAGAGGAAATTGAATTAATCTTTATAGTAAATGCTCAACACTGAAAACAGACATATCTTGGCAGATAAATTGCTATTTTCTAGGATAAACAAAAAGGAGATGCTACTCAAAATAAAGAAAGATTTAAGTAAATAGAATTTATATCTTCTAAATTTATAAAGAGACACTAAGACTTAGTAAGCTGAAAGCCCACCTGGAGGGGGGAAGTAAAATATTCTTGCATTGTATGTAGTATTCTCTACACTAGACATGGCCACCTCTTTAAAAAAGTTCCAATAGCTTTTCCCACATATTATTTTAAAGTGTATAAAATCTCAAAGGTAAGGCATATATTAAAAGTTTTGATAAATTATACAAGAAACACCATATATGCAGTCAATTCCAGAACTTAGTAATTGGGGTTTTCTCACATCTTTCTCAAAATCAGTTTGCACTACTGCAGCTGACTATGATCTATACTACTGATTCTCTCCTGTTATCTATTACAAGTGTCTATAGACTGAACTACAATGAAGAAGTACTCAATAACACAGAAATTGCAGCAGGACTAAGCAATACGAACTTAAGGACATTCTTGTCCTTGCCACACTATACATAACTTCTGTGGAGTTTTAATATTGCTTCATATTTTTTAAAGAGGTATAAACGTCAGATATATGACCCACCTATCATAATAAAGTCCTTAGAAAATACTAAGAATAAATACAAAATGCTGAGCCTGTACTATAAAAAGGATTTATTAGATTTGCTTGATTCGAGGAAAAAACAAGGCCTGGGTGCAATGCTGCCCTGGTAGCCTCTGAGAGGACGAGCAGAAATCTTCAGAGCACAGAAAGTAAAGCAGAAAATGCTGGAGGTAGTGGAAGGTCTTCACAGGAGATCAGCTCAGTCTTGGAATGCAGCTGAAATACGCATCTCTAACAGATGGCAAAACCCACAGAGGCAGCCTAGAATTTGATATCAAGCAGCTGTGTGTGAAACACATACGGGTTTAAGAGGTTGACATGAAGCATGCTACAGCAGTCTCCACCCAACCACACAAGACGGCACACATTTAGATGACTCAAAACTCAGCTTTCCAGTCTCAGAATTCATCTATATTTGCCACTGCACAGTTAAAGTGAGAAAAGCTGGGCTTCGACCTTCTTCTAAGGGTGGCAGAGGATCACAATTTCCAGAGATACAAAAGATCTCTGCATCACCTCCAATGCTGAATGTAACCTAAAGATATAAATTTTAATGACTTAAAATGGTAAAATCCTAGCAATTGGAATGCAAGAGAAAGTGAATGTTATGAGAAAATAGTTGCCACCACTGCAAAGGCTTTAATTTGGGGGTTTTGTGGAGTGTTTAACTTTTGCTCATATTATTTTTCATATTTCTGAACATGTTTCATGTTACTGAAAATTAAATGCTGTATCTTTTGAAAAGGTAGAAGTATTTCATTTGGTCCCATATAATCCCTTAAAAACTGAAGGGAATAACATATTGTAACAACTTTATCAACTGCCCAGATGAAGAAAGGAAATACAGTCACCACCAAATATGTGGATGATACCAATTTTGGTGGTACCGTAACTACCGTAGAGGACATACTATTCAGAGAGACTTTGACAGGTTGGAGAACTAAGCCAAAAAACCCTAAGAAATATCCAATGTCCTGCCCCTGCGAGTGTTCAAATTTGTGCAACAGAAAAAGGCTAGACACCACTTAAGCTTGGCAGTTCTGCAAGGGGGAGAAAGAAAGAATAAAATAAAGAGAACTTGGGTGTCCTGGAGGGCAAGCTGGATATGGATCAGTGCAGTGATTGAAGTTAACTTGACACTGAGCCAAATATGGAGGAGTATAGCCAGTAGGACAGAGAAGTGATTTAGTCTTTATTAAGCACTTTGTGAAATCACACCAGGAGCAGCACATCCACTTTTGGGCTTCCTGG
This sequence comes from Urocolius indicus, assembly GCA_013401255.1. Taxonomy (NCBI): domain Eukaryota; kingdom Metazoa; phylum Chordata; class Aves; order Coliiformes; family Coliidae; genus Urocolius; species Urocolius indicus. The sequence goes on along the minus strand of WBNH01009235.1, from coordinate 228,058 downwards.
CACAAAAAAAGAGATATTGACAAACTGGCACAAGTGCTGTAAAACTGGAGGAAAGCCAGTGAGATCACTATGGTGCTGCAGCATAGGTCATTCAAGGAAGGGGTGAGGGAACTCGGCTTGTTCAGCTGGCCAAAGAGAAGACTACAGGATGCAGATATCTGTTCAACCATCTAAAGACAGATCTAGGGATAAGAAAGACATTTCTGAGAGATGAACAGCAAAAGGACGAGGGTAATAGATTACAGAAAGAGGAAGAAGAAAGAAATTTTGCAGTGACTAGGCACTGGAGCAGGCTGTATTGGAAACTGTGGATCTTCATCTTTGGAGATTTTCAAATTGGACAGGAGGAGGCCCACAGCAATCTGATGCAACTTTCAAGGCAGTCCTGCTTCAAGTAGGATATTGGATCAATTGACTTTGAAAGGACCATCACCATCTACTTTTTTTTTGTGATTGTGTAATAGTGTGGTTCACATATGGAATGCCAAAGCTAAGTAATACTTTAAGGACCTACAAGCAGACACATTAAAAACTGTGCAAGGATTTTCTAATTGTGTTAGAAAACACTATCCTGTGAATGACTTGAGCTAAAATTTGGTTTTGTCCTGAACTGGAACAATCTAATTCTTAGTTCTAAAAAGATGTTACCCTCAGTCTTTCAGAATCTTTTGTTTAAATCACGTCATACAGTATTACACAAACACTAAACTGAAATAATATATAGGTTTTTTAATCACTATATAAATGGTACATAAACATATTCCATAAGAGGTTTTTACCCTTGAACAGACATTTAAGTGAAACTGCCTTGATTTTCCTTTTCTGATTTTCCTTTAAAATCTGCTTAATATATTAGTTTATATTTAATATATTATCTTCTTTCAGGTACTCCACTTGGCAAATACCAAATACAATGGTTCCACATTGGAATGAGTTTTTAATTTATGCAACTACATAATTTGGACTAAGGAGACTAAAGACACTTAAATAGTTCATCTATCATCATAAATCATGGTTGATCAGGAACTTCTGAAAAATTACTACTGAAAAGAATTGTTTTCTTTTCATTATATTAACAGCAAAATGATTTTTTTCCTTGAAAATATACATCTGCACTAATATCACATTACTTGTTATAGTTTACTTGAGAACGCAATTGAAATAAGAAAATTTATTTAATCTGGGATACTGTGTGCCCTCTTAAACATGGATATTAATGGGTTCCTAATAAAATCAGTGTAATTTTTTACACTGATTTTGTGGTTAAGATAGTGGATAGTTCAGTAAGGTTAAATTTATATATTTTATTTTAAATTAAATTTATTTTATACCAGCCTAGCCCTCAGAAGGAAACCAAACATACTGCTCACAAGGATGCTATTTAAAAAGAAGCCTGTCGACACAGTTATTTCAATATATACATATATGTCTATGGCAGCCCTTGGCTGAATACATACTTCAGTTTATATTGAAGCTCCATGAACAAGAAGTACAATTATGAATTTGTATACTATTGCAATAAAAACAACAAAACAGTTTCATAAAACCAGGCTTTAACACTTTTCCTTCATATAGATTATTTTCCAGTTTTATATTTCTGATTTTTTTTCTCCCAATATTTGTTGGTTCTTTTGTTTCTGTTTTTAAGTATCTGAATCTGTGTCAGCATAGTTTTCATGCTACATTGACAGAACAATACAACTGTTCAGATTTAACTACTCAGAAAATATTGGCTGAAAATATTTGCTAATGGCTGCTCTTGCTTTCTCATTCTCCAAGCCATCTCCTTACTTTTAAGACATCTGCTTCATTTGTCTCCCCAGTTTGCTACTAGCTATTTTTGCTTCCGGTCTCTTAGCTGCCAGCACACTGTGCCGATGTATATATATACAAAAATATATTTTCCTTCAGGAGGGGAAAAAAAATCAACATAATGAAAACATTTATATCATAGTTACATTACATCAATTACAGGAACTAACAAATTCCAATATAATTTCATCCTGCACTGAGAAAAACGTATTGTAATTTTTTGCCAAATAGCTTATTAAACTCTAGGATCTTCCCCACTCAATCTCATTTGTACTGAGGCTTAATGTATACTTTCTGTGGCTCAATTCAAAACTGTGTAGACAAACTCAGTATTGATAGATCATATTTCTAAACTACTCACATTTTTACAATACAAGCATGGCTGTTTATGTACACAATGTAATTGTATCCATATACTCATAGACAATGGACTCTGCTTTTTTCCTTTCTCATGATAAGCCAAAAAAAAAAAAAAAAAGCCAAATTTTACTCTCATTTGTTATGGATATTATAATGAATGGTCAAAAATATTGATTTTTGTGAGGATTTTTTAGCTGCAATATTTGTATGAAATACATTTGCAAAACTAATCCATGATCTAAAATGCAAAATAACTCATCCAGGTCTGACAAGACAATCAGAAACTGCATTGTGAATTACTCTATCTGAATTTGAATTACAGTATGGCCAGTCCATTTAAGCCATTAATAGCAAAGATGCTGATTTCTTAATAGTGTCATAAAACACAACACACATATCAAAAAAGCACATTTATTGTATGTCAGCTACAGAACTGTGCTAATATTAGTAATACTGGCTGCCAAATCCTTGGCATTTCATTCCACAATGGTAGAAACTAAACCAACCGAGTACCCCAAACATGCAGCAGATAGGGTTAATCTGGAATTGAAGGCAAGCATCCCTTGCACTAATTAAAACAGAAGGAGGAGGGGAGAGGGAAATATCCTGATGATTTGATTCTGAAAGCAATCCTATTTGCTCTCCCAGAGGAAGAGGGCAGCATCTAGAAACCCTGAAGTATTTTTTACCTTGCCCTACATTTAAAGAGCATCCTATGCAGTAACAACTTCCTCAATTGCTATGAATTCCTAGGGCACTTCTCTCTCATAAACACAAATCATAGAATTCAATGAAAAAAATGAAATTCGTTATGTGAAAGGAGCTGAGGCACTACAAAGCAACATCAGGCTCCTGATATTTTTCCCCCATACTTCTTTGGTAGTGGGGAAGATACAATCACTTCCATTGAAAGCCCGTGAGACTGATGGCAGGCTGCTTCTAGGGGTGGGAATAGGAAACAAGAGTTATCTATATGCTCTCCCAATGCAATCAACATTCTAAATGTAGTGAAGTAATGGAAACCCAGTGAGGCTCCAACAAAAATTCTAAATTTGACAAGATTTCTCCGTGCTGGGCAGAAAACTCTGAGCATCCCTCCTTTATTGCTTCCACGCTGCAGCAGGCTGAAATCTTCTACTCTTGAAAGAAGAATTAAGTGGGTTTCTTTACAACATCACTCACAAACACAACATAGGTGTGTTTAGTGGGGCACTTTGGGATGACAGATTTTGCGGTGCATCACTATGTGCCTCACCTCACCATTCATTGGTGTGGTAATCTTCTCTGAGAAGGTTAAATTTATTTAGAAATTGTTCTCTAGAAGAAAATAAGCCACAATATAGCAATCTTTTCTCACCTTTAACACTTTTAAAAATTACCTGTATTTGATAGTCATGGTTATTTAAAATTCTACATTTATAATATGAAACAAAAAATGCAATAAACTTCAATCTTTGCAGCAGTCTTTAATTAATGCAGGAAATTATACCCCTGAGAACTGATCAAGGACCAATTTCAAGCATAAATATTAACTGCACTAAAAGACTTCATTGTCTCAGACAGAAAATTACCACCATTAAAGAGATTTTACATGTCTGACGCTTGTCGTCACCATCATTTTCCCAAGGAATACCAGAAATAAGAGGACATACTTATGTAAATACAAACTGATAAAATATTTTTCTTAAGAAAAATGAAGTTTCTTTCCATTTACAGTCTATACTTCTTGATACATGATAAATATTATGCTCATTATCATTTTAGACTTTATTTGCATAGCTATTGTACTCCTAGTTTAGGCAGATTAATGATCATATATATAAATATACATGGAAAATATCATAGTATCAGAAAGAAGTGTTTGATGATATGATCTCTAAACATCCTACTGTATAGAGCTCATCTTAGATTCTTTACATTTTACAAAGCTGAATAATTTGAAATATTTGGAGCACTCACTGTTGTGAAATATTGTCTGTTATTTTATTTTATACAAACAGCATTGTCTGCCATCTGTATAGAACTCCCAGGATTTATGAAGCATGAAAAAGCCTAGGCCCTAACTTTTGTGCTGCAATAGAAAAAACACAGAAATTTTCCAGAATAAAACCAGGCAACAATGCTTAAAAGCGAATGACCTGGATAATGATGCAGAAGAAACAAATACATTGTCTTGTTTTAGCACAATTGTTTCCTCCAATATTACTATAAAAGCTCTCTGAAAAGTTAATTTTGCCACCTCACAAAGGTGTTGTTGCATTGTCAAATGAGCAATGCCTGATTGTTTATGTTAATTTCCTTTGTAAGGAAATAGAGTTGAGCAAGTGGCAATGGGAAAGTCTGTTTCTCTGATCTGTTGAGAAAATTCATCCTCAAAAGTCTTGGTTCACTCATGTTCCATTTGGCAGGACATAAAGCTTTGGACCGCGTTGGGCTAGACAGGGTGCCTAGGTTCATCTTTGCTGTAAGGAGGAGACAGCAGTGGAAATGGTTGCCTATTGTACCAACTGGCACTGATGAAAGATGTCACTGCAAAAGAGTGGTTTGATTTTACGCGCACATACAACAGTATCTTAATACCTTCTTGAAAGGGAAACAAGCACATATTACTTTTTGAACTTACCAGCCGGCGGATCTCTCTCTCACATTCACGCTTTATTCTATTAATCTCATCCTGATGGGACTGATAAGCTGTGCGCAGGTCAGCTGCCTTCATTTTATCCGCCTGCATAATGTTGTTCAAAGCTTCTTCTAGCTGTTTTTTGCCAGATTTCAGCTCCAAGATCTCCTGTTGCAACTTCATCCGTTCGCCGTCGAAGGCCTTGCGAGCCTCCTCCTTGGCATCGCTCAGCAGCGCCGTCTTCACTTTGTCAGCTGCCCCGTCCCGCAGGACATTGACTGTTGACTGCAAACGCTGAATTTCACCATCTTTGATTTTCACCATTCTCGCTACCTCCTGCTCATGCTGCCGGATCAGTAGCTCTCTGACACTCTGAAGTTCCTTCATTTTCTCCTCATGGAGCTTGGCTTTTAGTTCAGAAATATAGGCAGTATGCTTGTGCTGCTCCTGCTCCCTTTCTTGCTTAACCTCTTGGATTTTCTCTCTCAGTTTACCCACCTGGAATATCAATATAAAATATTCATTAACAAGTGCTACCACACTTTTGCAAGTCATGAAGGGAGCTTTTACTAAAACATTAGTAAAAGTGCATCCTGAATACTCAAAAACAAAGACTGCATATCTGACACTTCTCTCTTCAGTCATCAACTAGGAATCAAGGTTGGAAAAAAGCCATGTGTGCGTACACAAATCTACTATGGGGAGGTGCAATTGGCTTCTCACAGTTTTAGGGAATAAAATAAAACTGAGCAGTATCCAAGCTAGCTCTTTTTTTAATTTTCTTCCACTAGCCACCCCAGACTACCCTGTAACTCCTCTGCTGCACTCTATAAGCAGATAGAAAATGAATCAGAGAGAAGAGATTTTCTGTTTATTCTGGGAACACTTCAACTTACTAATTTCTTAGATATTTTAATGGGAAAATCCTTATTAGATGAGCCAAAAGAACTGGCCTTCTGAAAAATCATGTGTATTCAAGAAGCTCCAGACAGGAACATCTCAGATGCTTCAGAAAATGTAGGCCAGTGACTGTAAGGATTAGAGAAGGCATTGGGGAAAGGTCTTATAGGCTATTATAGTAATATTCACTGTGATGAATCCTCATTAGAAAATAATGCTCAGCAAGTTGCATGGAAAATGGGGTTAGATATTAACTTAGAAAAAGAAAAGAAAGAAAGAAAGAAAGGTTTGTTTATGTATTACAATATATCAGAAAGGCTACACTATATTTCATGCATAATCATGTGCAAATAACATCTTTCCACTATCCTTGTCTCACTAACTGTATCTATATGTCTCTATAAATGTATTTCTCATTCAAAGCAAAGTCAGAGGCAGAGATCTGAGAGACCTATGTTTTAACCTTGAGTGGCAATCCAAACATGCATACCAAATAATGCCTCATGGTAAAAGGAGGCTACCAAGCAGCAGAATAATAGTCACTGTCACAATATTCCTAGACTGCATGCATCTGTGCTAATCAAACCTGGGATCTGTAGTTATACAATGTATTCAATTCATGTGAGACTAAGCCAGAGCTGCAATTTGCCTCAGGTTAGTGCAGAAAAGACAAGAGATCTCTATTAATATCATTTACTATGAAGGAATAAATAGAACAATCATTTTTTGTGTGATTCTGTGTTCTACAGTTAAAACAGAAATAAAGGGTTAATGAAAATAAATAATACTAGATCTGGGAAGGCCCAGAAAACTTCATTATTTTGGTAGGAGAGTACTATAATTACAGCTGTGGAAAAGGTAACAGCTCTGATCAGACATCATCAGAAGCACATTTTATTGCACAAATACTGTTACTCTGCTCCAGGATAATTCAGATAACATGTCTTTATGACAAAAGATAGAGTTATTTACTTATTTTTCTCCCAAAATGGTATGTCTGGCTATTGAAAATTACCTGCAAGGGACAGCACTGATTTTCAGTGCTTGCATTAGGGCACACAGTTCCACAGGAAAGTGTAAGACACTCCGAACTCTGCCGATAGCAGAGGAGTCAGGCTACGTGATCTTTGAAGAGCCCTTACAACTCAATAATGACGCTAGAACAAAGCTAAGCCACCTACATATTCACTGTCAAGAATGGATGTTTATAAATAAATTTGCAAATGAACAAATGCTCATTGTTTATGTGAATCTACTAGTTATTTCCTTACTGATAAGCAAAGAAAATTTAAATGAAACAGAGTGATGAAACTTAGTAAAGATGATACAGGAAAATAAACTGCATAATAGCATATATAAACAAGTTTAATATGCTTCTAGGACTACAGTAATTTTAAATCAGTCATATTGTACATAAAGCATGGACATGAAAAGCAGTTTTCAATACAACATATTAATGAACGTGACTTCCTAAAAGCATTTTTAATACATAAGAAACAGATTCTGATATTTTGGAGGAATACTGAGTTACACAAAATGGCATACTTAGAATCATAGAATGATAGGGGTTGGAAGGGACCTTTAGAGATCATCTACTTGTTCAATTTTTTTCATCTTTCACTGAATTGAAAGAAGGCAACATCTATACATCTTATTTCTGTCTGTGAGAACATATATTGAACCACTCAGGGTAACTATTACAGTATATCTCTAGTCATTTTACTTAAAAGCTCCAGCAAGAGCAATGCAAATGAGGCAACCAATCCTTCTAAAATCCCTGGATTCTTACACTGGATCTTAAATGTCTATTACTCCTCATGACCCAGTAAAAATGATAAGGTCTTTAAAAAGTCTTTTCCTGTTATTGCCTCCTTTCAGAGAAGATGGAAAGTTAGATCTGTCTGTTAGGTCTTTCCTGAAAGTCATTAGCTCTCCTTCCATCCTTCTCTCCTGCACGCTATGCAAATCTATACATGTCTGGCTTCCAAAGCAATTGACTGAGTGAAAATAGTAGTGCGGCATTTTCCCATATGCCTAAGTCTCTATTTCAAAAGGAACTTAAACTTTAAAGAAATTTGTCTATTTTCATTTCCAGAACTTTCTTTCACAATGAAAAAAGCAGTTCTGTTTATAGGCAGAATATGAAGCATAACCAAGAAATGAAGCCAATAGGAAAACAAAAAATCAGGAGAGGTATCAGGGCACCAATACAGCATATAATTTCTGTCTTTCTAAAATTACAAATTCACAGAATCAAATCTTTAATAATTGCGGCCCATTGACACACATTGTTACCAAAGCAGAAACCAGCTTCTTGGAAAAATCATGCTAAATATCATTGCTTCTTCCCCTTATTACATCCAAGCACTGCCTGAAAGAAGGATTTTCTTTTAAGCAATACAATTATATTATCAAAGCATATTTTCATCTGATGCTGTTTTCTTACACAAGATACTTTGTGCACTTGAGACAGAAATATAATAGAACATTTTTATGAACCAGAGTAAATTCTAGATTCAATAATCATGCATGCCCTAAAAGCCAATAACATATTAACCCATAAATGTTTCCAAGTGCTACTGAACCACTGCCCCAATAAAAATGGCATGGTAAGAACCTAATAAGGACTACCTGATTTTTTCCTCTTGAATATAAATGTAGATATTTTTTATTTGTGGCACAATGATCGGTCATTTGGAGAGTGGGGGGAATGGTCCCCCCACAGCTTTTTGACAGGAACTCAGGTTCTATCTGGTAGGTAATTTATTGCCAACTGTGAAAAAAAGCACATTACTAGGGGTGTGGCCAACAAGCAAAGATGCTACTGTTTATTTTTTAAAACAAATGCAATACCAGTTTTTCCTCAAAAATAACAAAGAAGTCTCTATGATTTGCTTTTTCAAAAAATTTGTTAACTCTACTCCAATGTAAGCATACTTATAGTGTAATCTAGCATCAAGCCAACAGTATCACTCGTATTAAAATTTCAGCATGTATTGATTGGATCACGCCATTAAAAATTATTTACTTAGCCAAGGCTGTTGTGGACATAAGTAACCTAAGATATCTCTGTGAAATAGGCAGCCCCTAACACTAGTCTCATTTTTTTGCAATATAATAGGCAAATATTGAGGGAGAGGTGGAACAGATTTGTTAACAGCAACCCAAGGTACAAGGTACTTGTCATGATTTGCAGAATTCAGTCTAGATTTTAGCTTCACCAACAACTAAGAACTAACTTTTGAAGTTTTTTGGTTGCTTTGTTTCTGCTAAGCAACAAGATTCCTTTCCTGACAAAAATCTTCATTTGCATACCATTCTTCAATCCCCCTGGCCCTTTTCTCACAGATTCCAAGAAGAAATTAATTGGACAGCATTTAACATTTACAGAACATCTTGTGCAATGTAGTTCCAAATTCAAAAGCTCAGTTACACAGCTGGTCATACAGTACAATGAAAACCACATGCTGGGAAGAAAACCTATTATCTTTCCATGTTTTTGGAAACTTGACTATTTAAATTACACACTAAAGGAATTTACCTTTTAAATATTTGCAAGCTTCAAGGGAAAGGAAAAAAAAGGTACATGTTTACCAGTCTTCCATTTAAAAATGTTACTGCATCTACACTAGCTTTTCAAAAATTAATTGAATTGTACTTAGAGGACGTGTACTTGGGGTTAGGGGATGGAGTTACAAACTAGCTGGGTGAAAAATTGGTTAGATTCTTTACTGAAAGGATTGTCAAGCATTGGAACAGGTTGCCCAGGGAGGTGGTGGAGTCACTGTTCCTGGAAGAGTTTAAGAGACTGGTGGATGTTGCACTTAGGGAAATGATCTACTGGTTGATAGGGCTGGGACAAAGGATGGACTCAATGATCCTGGAGGTCTCTTCCAGACATAACGATTCCATGATTCGATGATTCTCTTAGTCCTTCCTTGAACATCAGGTTCTCCAAGCCATTTACCATTTTCCTAGCCCTGGATTTCATCCAGCATCTCCATATCTCTATAGCAATGGGGATCCTGCTACTCCAGATATGGTCTCAGTAGTGCTGAGCAGAGGGAAGGATCACATCTCTCAAACTGCTAGCAACATGTTTCCTTGCAGCCCAGGATACCATCAGCATTCCTTGCTGCAAGAGCACATTGTTGACTCATGTTCAAATACATTTTTTCATCACCAAAAACCCATGCTGAGCAAATTCATACACTTTAACACCACAGGGACTGTCCCATCACCAGACTGGTTCTCCAATACTTTTTTACACTCAAAATCAGGGTCACATAGTCTAATCCAAGCTGATATTTGAAAGTGAAAGATCATATTCAGCAGCACTTTTTAATTATTCTCTTAAAAATCTGAATTTACCAGTTTGTTTTGTTTTTTTTTAAATCTAACTGTAAGTAAAAGGACACGATTTTTTTTTAAAAAAGCTGGCAAAAATGAATACTGCACGACTAATTTTAACATCACTGAATTGCAGCAACATCTACAGTTATATCCTGAAATTTTTTTTCCCTGCAACAGAGTAGAGCAATCCAAATGGCTTATTTCTGAAAGTGTGTAGAAAGAAATATTTTTTTAATACAGATCTCATTTCCAGTGACATGACAAAAGATGAAATAACAATTAAAAAATTCCTTCTTTCCTTCTCTTTTTGGTATGTCTCTGAACATACAAATGCAACAGTAACCAATGCAGCTTAAGCCTGCTCCAACCATAATCATTTGAAGAATTTCAACAAAATTTAATAGGAATACATTTTTCTGGGCCTGATGAGTATTCCTGAATACCTTCTGCAAAGTGATGTGAAACATCACTTCTCCAGAGTAGCGCAAGGTTTCATTGCTCCATTTTCAGAGACATTTTAATCTAAATTAGACAGGGATAGTATTAACAGGTTGCAACCAGACATACCAAATCAACTTTCTGTATCCTTCTGAAATTCCAATCTGTCAGGTAAATCCCATACAATTCTTGCTTTTCTCCTTCTCTTGTGTTTTTCTAGGCAGCAAAGAAACACGTCCTTTGAATGCACACCTTCCACCCCACAGCTGGCTAGAAAAGGAAAGTATTGTTGCCTTCCTAGCAATCTTCCTTCACCAGGCACCAGGGTCACAGTGTTTAATTGAGTATCTAATGACTAACAAGCTGTTGCCAGGTCACTGGGAAAGCTCTTCATAAATAGGTATTTTGCATCTGCATCAATCACATCAAAACCATGTCCACTGAAATGAAACCATGTCCATCAAAACCATCCAGTGAAGCAGCTTTGCTTGTCTGATCTTAGCCTTATCTAAGCTAAAAATGGCTGATATTGAAATTGGAAAGGAATGAGTTTTGCAGTCTCCGGTCATAGCACTAATCCACTATGGGGACACGGGGATGGACAGACAAGGGGACAAGGAGGGACGAGGGGGACACAGGTCTAAGAAATTAATCCAGAAGGTCTGTAGATTTACTTGGATCAATTTTATTATGTCTACATTGATACGGTGTCTAAGGCTAAGTAGGAGAAGCAAACCCCAAAACTGAGTCTCTGAAATGCACCTCATATATTGTTACAGCTGGCATAGAGTAGAAACAGCAGCAGTAATCAATGTCCCCTCAAATATAAACTCACACTTTTATCTCTATATAACAGACTACTCAGTCTTAGGGCACGAGAGGTCTTGTAACTGCTGGACATGCTCAACACAAAATTTTGATACTTATTTGAACTGATTTCACGTGTCAAGGACAAATTCTCCATCAACTGGATCACAAGACCTTTGTGCTAAAATGAACAAAATTTAAACTACTTCAGGGGAAAAACATGCTAAAAATCTGTACTTTTTAAGATATGATAACTTCTGTGGAGTATTAGTGAAAGACTTCCAGAGAACTTGCAGGCCTAATTCCATCTTTTATTGGTGATGACAAGTGGTCACATCAGCCCACAGCCTAGGAAATCTCCTGGCTTCTTTCTCAATTAAAAGTATCATACTGAATGTACTTTTTATCACTTACAGTTGTACAAGATTCTGATCTGTTTTGCCTTGCTTCTGCTTTCAAACAAAGACTTCTCCATGAGCTTCCTTTTATCCCAGTCAGGAGGAACTATTTATTTTTCTAATACTTAATCCATTTCCATGCTCCAAGTCAGTTGCTAAATTTTAATTACAATACCCTAGTGCCTCCTTGCTTTTCATCACAGCCCTTATAGTTCTGTAAGTTAACTGGCTCCTTTCTTATTTGATACATAGCAGATGGGAATAGCATTTAATTATAAATATATTCAGTATATCTGGATTCTCAAACCAACAGCTGTATTAAGAGTTCTTACACACATACTGGCCAAAACTCTTTACCATATGACATTTTTAATCCCTGGTAAATGAAGCTGTTTTGAGAGCATAACATGATCTATTTTTTATTTTTTTTTAATTTCACATATTGAAAATAGATTTTCCAATTTACAGTGAATCATTGTCATACACAAATTAATAATTACAAATATCTATATGGTGGGTGTCAGGAGGTTGGGGCAGCCCTTTTTTACTGTATCTAGCAACAGCACAAGGGGTAATGGGATGAAGCTGGAACACAAAAAGTTCCATTTAAACATAAGAAAAAGCTATTTTACTGTAAGGATGAGGGAGCCCTGTCACAGGCTGCACAGAAGGGTTGTGGAGTCTCCTTCCTTGGAGGTCTTCAAGACTCTCCTGGACATGTTCCTATTCAGTCTGATCTAGGTGGACCTGCTTCTGCAGGGGAAGTTGGACTAGATGATCTCTAAAGGTCTCTTGCAATCCTACCATTCTATGATTCTACAATCTGATATCAAAGCTAAAAAACACCAAAGAAATCTGCGAAAAGCATGAAAACTTACTAAAATACAGTTGATACAGGGTAACTGAGTTGGATCATCTCATTTATCCTAACTCCTGGACATGTTTCATCTCAACTCTATCAATGTACAGCCACAAGTAGAATATGGAGATTTAGACGCAATAGTTAAACTCAGTGAAGATGGAGCAATTGTGACAGCAAACACTATAACACCTTGCTATCAAGAACAAAATACTACCTTAAGTATTGGAAGAATATCTTCTAATGTTTTCTAACCATCTACGTAGGAATACGTATATTGTAACATTTGTTCCCAAATATTCGCAGGTCTCAGCGTTGGCATTTATAAAACCACTGAGCTGATTCATATTTTCTTGATGGACTGTAAAGACCATGCTCATTCAACACAGCTCCTTGTGCTTGCTATACTGGACTTTAAGGTTCAGTTAGAGTGAGATCTGCCTCCGTTTATAGAATCTTACTAACTTGCTAAGAGTGCACTTGATCCCCTCATCCAGGTCATTACTAAAGATGTAAAACAGGAGTGGCCCCAGTACTGAGCCCTGGGGGACACCACTCGTGACTCATCACTATCTGGATTTCACTCCACTGACACTGATTCATGTTAAAATACAAATATCTGTGCATCAGTGAACTTTTCTTGTTACTTGATACCAAATTATGGATGTCTTCCCACCAAACGTTTGCACTAGCAGAGAGAGAGCATTATGTGAGCCCATATTCTATTCAGTCATTTTCTTTTGCAGGCTCTCCATTGATGGTAGCAACCTACAATTCCAGGAGGACACACCATATATTCATGGGCTGCCCAAATCTATAAATAAGTGCTCCCAAAACAAGAGACAGTACAAAGGAACTACATCAAGGACGCAATTTTTGCTTCATCCCTTAGGCAACATAAATGAATCCAGCCACTTCTAAGCTAGATGCCCAAAATACCACCAGCAAGATCCACAGCATTGCACATTCAAAGAACTGCAAATACAGTAACTTTAGCTCAGGTATCACAAAAGCATGGAAAGGAATTTGCCAGGAGAAATTTCTTTAAAAGGCTCAACAACAAATGAATCAAAATGAACTGGGAAAATAGTGATGTCTCATCAGTTAGAAGGTTCTTCCTCAGATAAATCATTTTATACAGACATATACATAAGGGACAAAATGGTTTAGAATAAAATTAAATTAACTGGCCCCAAAAGACTTTGCTACCTTTCCTAATACAGTTTTTGTCCCACAGTTCACTGAGCTAACTGATTAGCAGCTTCAATACGTTCTCTTACCTCTATGCCAATAAAGCCATCTAATTTATTTAGAATTCTCCGGACACTTTATTTTTACTTTTCTGATACCAAACTGTAACTTCTGTTGATCTTATTACTCATTTTTAAGCTTCCATCTAAAGAGGAAAAATCTCTATGGCCTTAATTTTCTCATCAGTGGAGGTGTCCTATTTGACTGCTGCAGAGTGAGAGAAGGCTGTTGCCCTGATGGCAGGAAGTAAACTGCACAGCTCAATTCTAGTTAAATGCTGTAGAGCAAATACCACAGAAGAGACATGAGAAAGTGGTTGAATTCCCCTTCTCCCTCATCCTCCCAGGAAAGCTCTCTAACATGCTGCAGAATTTACTATGGACTGCACTACTTAGTGGGATTTTAGAGTACTTTGGCTGTTATTTCCTTTTTTATATTCATCTACACGTTACATATGTGAGCTCACTCATATCTCTGCACACAATACACATGCCCTCTATAATGACGTTGGTACTCCAGAAAAATATGACATTCTCAAACTCTAGGAAGTTGAACAGCTAATCAAACTGAAGCAACTCTTGCCACATTGGATATAGGTAAGTAAGCAGGCTAGTTACTATAGCTGCAGTTGTCGTGGTCTTGTTGCTAAACCTTATTCTTAGTTGAACCAGAGGTAAACTTGACACTATTACAGGTAAAGCATCAAACTTTGAAGCATATCAGGGCTAAACTCCTCTTAGGGTTCATATAATCTTTCTGTAGATTGTTTTAGCATCTAAGTAATTTAAACACTTAAAATTAATTCATCGTATAAGATAACTTTTTAATTACATGTTCTGTTTTAATGAAATTAGAAGAGGATAATAAAATTAATACCTGTATTTCGCCATAAAAAGTGATACAAAACAAAATAGTAAATAAGAAAAAAGCACCAAAAATAAAATGTAAACATAACGTACCATCATCTCACAAAATCTCTTTCCAAACAGTAGTACTAAGACACTAAAAATGAGAGTGAAATATTACAATTTTACAGCTGGTTAATTCCATTTTAGAGGGGTATCAGCCACTAATAAATTTAATGGTGTGTTGTTCTAAGAAGCTAAGTAGTTTGTGCCACTCTTGTTTCATAATTTATTCTCATTATATCAATCAAAAGTAGGAGAACTTGTAAGAAAAAGCTAATAGCAAAAACCCCTGACTTTTCTGTTCACTCATGTACTGCTGACTCATAAGAGTTATGACTTTTTGCTTTAGTCTGCAAATGAGAAAAATTTCCAAGGCAACACAAATTATAGGCTATTATATATCGAACCTATTGTATCAAACAAGAATTAAGGCTTTATTGGTTCTTTCTTCTCTGAAAGAAATAACTTTTGAAGATTGCATTTGTAGGGGTTTTTTTGTTTGCTTTTTAAATTAAAATATGAAAAATAAGACCATTCAAAGCTCAGTATCACACAAGGCTGTTACAGAAACTAGAACACACAGGAATATTACTATTCAGGCATACCAAATTTTGCACTGGTATAAAAAAACAAGGCTAGAACAAAACTATGTTATATTAAGTGAGCATGTTTTCACTGCATACTTGTTCCACAGCTAAGTCCTTGAAACTCTTACAACTACAGGATGACCAAACAAATGCAGAAAAATCCATTTCCATATGGAGTCATATCCAAGATTGTCTTGTGCAAAGTCAAATGTAATATTTGAGATTAAAAAAACTAACAGAACAGAAATAAGGTGTTTAGTTTGTTCATATTTTAAATTGCTACTAGGATATAGAAAAGTAAATGCTAATCTTCATCAATATATACTTTTTCATGAAAGAACAATTTTTCCATGGTGTTCTCCTAAATACCTTTTGAGCATGTGTAGGTATTGATGGATCTGTTTCATCAGCAACCAGATGCATCATTGAACAGCCCAGAGCAATGGTGCACAGAACCTCAGCAAATCAATTCAGGACTCCTACAGAGATGCTCTCCAGTTAATTTTCATTCTTCATAGGCATTTTAAAATAACATGCTTTGAATATGATGCTAATGCCTGAATTCGAAGACACTTCTTTTTACAACATACTGTTTTCAATTCTCACATCAAATACAAAACTCCTTTAATTGCCTTCAAGCCACAGTAAGCTAGTGCTACTTGTATTCCTGTGACTCTAAACTTCAGGGACTGGATGACAGGGGACATTTACTTTCTTTTGCACATTATTTAAAATAGTCACCACCAATTTCATTTCATCACTGCTGTTTTTCTTTAAGGCTAATTACTATAGTAGTGAATTAGTCTGAGATTCAAACTCTGCTGGTTTCTAATGGTGCTACTGTTAAGAATTACCACAATATGTAAACACACAAATACCTTGCTTTTTTCTTGCTGAAATTCTATCTGGATGTTGGTTAGTTTAGTTCGTAGCTCCTCATTAGCAGCTTGCAGGGCTTCAGTCTCCATGTCGGACTTCTCTCCCTTGGGACGACTTTTCTTTGACATAATGATTTTTGAAGTTTAAAATAATTTTTTTGCTCCACACTGAGCTACCCACTTGTGTCTTCTGCTTTTAGCATTTAAGAGTCATGCAGTGTTCAACAAAATTTTTCACACGAATCTCTGCCATTGTGGGAGCAGTCTCTCATTTCCTGGAAAAAAAGGGAAAGAGTGGAAAGAGAATTAGGCTACAGAATTGAGCAGAATCAAACATCAGACTTTACATCTAGTTTTAAAGCACACTGAATTTACTCACAGTAAACCTTCTATTGGACAGTGTACTAGAATTGGAAAGAAATATATCAGAAAATAAGTTACACAGTATTACATCATCTTATCAAAGTCATATACACTGTAATCTGATGTCCACAGGAAAAAAAAATCTATGGTTATGATTAATACAGGCATATAAACAGAAATCACATCTAATTCAAGATCTGACTTGATCTGTTCTCAAGATTCGCATGGAGTATACCGACAATCGTAAATTAACTGAGGCTGGAGGTGTTTTAGTGGGATTAGTTTATTTCCTGTAGCATGAAAAAAGCACTTCTCACCTTAATGTATTGGTTATAATTCCTATTATTCTTAATTACTTTCAAGTCTCACAGCATTTGGATATATAGAAAAAACATTTTTAAATTACTCTTTAAAAATATCATACATAAAATTTGCTCATGTCCAGGTTGATAGTTTGAAATGCTCTAATAAAAACTTGATATTTAACTTAATTTTCATTCCTCACAATGCCTCTAAGCTTAAGAAGTATTCAATTAGTCAAATCAGCTTTATGTAATAGTAAAGGAGAATATCAATATCAGACAAGGAATTCTAATGCCAATTATTAGGAAATCACATGATTAATTTTCTTAAATGAGTAGTTACAGAAGCTTAATCTGTGGCTTTTTTTTCTCCTCTCTGCTCTCCTCTAAGAATAACTTGACATTTTACAAAAACAAACTGAGCAACAAGTGCTATTAATGCTGAGTTTCTAAACCTATATACTCTGCTCATTTAAAATATCCACGTAATTTTCATCATCAAATTACCAACAAAGCAGAGAGGTTCATACTTTCATACTAAATTACATCTCAGGAATATTTTATTTTAAAATAAAATTGCTTTCAAATTGCTCTCAAGGAATAAATTCCTCTTTACAAACTACTTCTGCCTAGAAGTTATTTTAGAAATTGTATTAAAATGAAAATCCCAGGCATTCTTCAGCACATATTTTCTACAGGGTTAATAACTAATACCTCAAGTATGCACAGATAAACATCGTTTCACAAGTTCAACTAATTACCTAAGTTTTATTCTGCTCTTTATGGACTGGTAAACAGAAAACAAGGAGTTAGATACCTTGCTCAAAATGACAAGTCAAATCAGTTAATAATGACTAGAACTCAGGACAGCAAGTCTCAGTCTATTTCACAATATTCCTGTGGAGTTCTTTCATCTATAAAAAGTGACTGAAATAAGACCAACTATACCAATGATTTGGTAAAGTAACTTAGGTGAAGTAGTTGTTTTGCATTGTATTATCAGATGTCTTTTCTTTGAAACTTGATAATCTATCAATTAATTATATATAATAAATTCTACTCTGTTCCTTAAATTCTTATATTGAAAATTTAAAAAATATGTGTGAAAAAAGAAGAAAATAAATTATATTTTATTTGTGCATTGAGCTTACCTTAAAAAAGAAATAAACACCAGTACTTCTGTGATTTAACACATAATTACTGATGAAAAAAAATCAGCAATATACTTACAGTAACTTGAAACAAAGAACCCTTCAGTCAGTAGAAGAAACTTGAAGATTTTTTTTTCTTAATAAAAGAATTTCATGCTATTAATCTACAGAGCTTTTGTGATGCTAAAGACCATTTAATCAGTATATTTAATTCAAAATCCTTAACTGTGTGGAAAATTGGAATTCAAAATCAGTTGCTAGTGTTATTTCCCTGGTCAATTTGTAAAGAAAATGTATAATAATGTGACGTGAATCCAATCTGTAATAATGTCACAGTATTTACTATGATGGAGGAGGAAATTAATTCTTCCTTATCTCAAAGACAATCGGGAGTATTCAGAAACTATGAAGGATTTTTCCCTAAAATCTTTACTAAAATTAAAATAATGATACAGATTCATTATATATATTTTAATTCAGTTAAAGAAACTAAAAGCATCCCTTACTGGCCTGGCTATATGATTTTTAACCTTAGAACCTCCACTACCCCCATCTTGATTACAGTTTGGAATAAAGAACATTTAAGCTATACACGTTTGCTTCTCCATTAGTAAAATAAGAAAGTATGGTAACTGTGCTTGATATGGATATACCTGACATTCAGGAGGTTGGGGCATCCCTTTTTTTTCTGTTGTAGCTAGCAACAGGACAAGGGGTAATGAGATGAAGCTGGAACACAGAAAGTTCCACTTAAATATAAGAAAAAAACTAATTCACTGTTCAAGTGAGGGAGCCCTGGCACAGGCTGCCCAGGGAGGATGTATAGTCTCCTTCCTTGGAGGTCTTCAAGACCTGCCTGGACTTGTTCCTGTGTG
>WBNH01009235.1:177239-208796 GCA_013401255.1 Urocolius indicus | reverse complement strand
CCAGGAACGGACTGACTGAAACCCCCACTCCCTGCCCCCCTGGGCCGTTCAGGGGGGCCGGAGGTATAAAACACCGGGATCAGGGCTCTGAGCCCGGGAAGAGGAGAGGGGTGGGGAGCAGGTGGTCTTAAAGGGCTGGTCGGACTCTTCATCTCTGTACCGTTCTGTGTTGTTTTGTTTTTGGTTATGTTTTGGGGTTTTATGTTTTAGTTGGTATTAAATTATTTTCTGTTTTCTTCCCCAAGCCGAGTAGCCTGGTCTGTTTTGTCCTGGACCTTAAGTGGCAATTAAGCTCTCCCTGCCCTTCAGCAATCCTCAAGTCTTTGGTACTTGAGGCTAATCGTGGTCTTTTGTTCCCTGGTGGGCCTAAACCATGACAATACTATACCATTCAGTAGGAACATCTAAACTTCTGAATATGCACTTCAGAGGATGGCTTGTCTCTGAAGTCATACAAAACTCTCAATGACTGCAGAGTTCATATTCCATCCCAAAGTCACCATAATTCAAGGCCTTTAAAAATAAGGTCATCTGGTCAGATATCAGAATCGTGCTTTTGTTCACTTTGTCTAAAAGCTGTTTAAATTACACTTATATTAGTATTTAAAAACAAGGAGTTAATCACTACTCTTTTAAGTATTTTTTAGAATTTAAAAAAAGAATTAAAATGTTTTGAGATTATCTTTCTTCCTGTAACTCACAGCAGTTAAAAATTGTATCTTTCAGGTAAAATAGCAGCTTAGACCCAGAACTTGAAGAAAATCAACCTCTTTTCTTATAGACATTAAGAAAAAAAGGGTAAACACCAGAAAACCCAAAACAAACAAAAAATTCCCATTAACTTGCATTGGTGGGCATACACTGAAAAGTATATTTAGAGAAGAGTATCTATTTCAAAAGCAGGAACTTGGCAACACAAAGCCTCTCTACACACTCAGAGAGGCACAAAGCTCAGACACACAAGGGCTATAGCAGAAGAGCATGCATCTTGGTTCCCAAACAACCAGCAAGCGCAGAGTTTCTCTTTTAGATGACTACTCACATTTATCTCTTGGATAAAGGTAGGATACACAACAAAAGACAGAAGAAACCCTCAACTAGTAAACATAGTGAGAAGGAGGAAAAAATATTCTAGTGTGATAAAATTTGTCTTTACTGACTCAGAAGCTTCAATGTATTAACTCACCATACATCTGTTGAGAGGCAAGTTTATGAAGGCAGCACAATACAGTCCCACAGACACTCCATGAATAAAAATAGCCGCTTCCTGCACTGTGAGTTCACCACACTTACTGCAAACCTTAAGATTTTTTAAATATATTTTCTTTAAAAAAAATAGGAAAGACTACTGGATTCTAAATTATAAGTCAGCTTTTCAGCAATCTCTGGAACATATCAAATGTCTCACTTTACTGGATCGGTATAGGTGCACTTGTAACCTAAGAAAAACAGCAGCAACAAAAGAAATAAACTTGATTGCCAACTGTTCAACAGTTTGGGAGACCAGGATGTGAGAGATCAAAATATTTAACATAATGAACAAATTATCCCTCAATTTCTGTTATATATTTTGGGAAATACATTAAATTTATAAGGTAAACCAATCAGATGGAAAACCTGTAAAATCAATTAGCTGATCAGTGTTCCAATTGTAACCTCTGCTTTCTCTTCTGTTTGCTTTACAGTTTGAAAGGATGTATTTTAGCATTACCTCAGTCTCTTCCCTGGTTTTAGCAAGAAAGCCATAGAATAAAGTAATGATGCTTCTATATATTAAATAGCAAGAAAAAAAGTAAAAAGAAAAAAAAAGCCTAAATGAAAATGAAAGTGTATAGCAAAGAATTTTGATTACTTAAGAGTAAGAAAAGAAAGAACTTAATAAAGTTCCTGGGGAAAAATAAGTATTTAAAGAAATGCAAGTCCTCAAACATGATTCTGTACTGAATTAAAAAAAAAACAACTGGAAGGTTACATCTTTAAAGAGTGAGTCTTACAGAATTAAATAGCCATCAGCTGTAATATTAAGTACATCCATAAACTTAAGTAATACATTCAGATAAAATAACCCGGTAACAAGAAAAATTTACTAAATTATGTCATTCAAAATTCAACGTTCCAGTCTTGAACAACATTATTGAGCTTCCACATGATTTTTAGAATGTGAAGTTGTTACTGAGACATCTCAGATGAACAGCAAGCAAAAACAGAGGTGCGGGGGCGGGGTTGGGGTTGGGCAGAACGCTGCTTCTTTTAGACACTTTGTCTACAAAAAAAATGGTTTTTATTTTACTTCAACTTTTCTCCTATAATACTGCACAGTCTATGATGGGCTATCCATAACCATTATTATACTTCTGAACACGAGAAGTGACATGTACATTCTTAGTACAGCACAGTTCTGAATATTCAAGAAGTTTAAAATAAAATTGATTACTCTAGCATCTGACAGTAGTGAATGCCATCACCTTCCACTTCTAAAGCCAAGTACCTTGGTTCCTGAGATCAAAAGAAATATATACACTACACAGATGGCTGTGTGGTTGCTTGAATTTTGAAGTTACAGAACCCCAACAAAGTATCTACCTACCCTTAGGAATTTAAGATCTCGAAATCATGTTTTGTTACTTTATCAAAGACTCCTGCTCAACTTCCATTTTTTTTAAGTAAGATACCCTACATTCAAATTTAATTGCAAATTTAACTCAACAATGATAACAATTTTAATGATAATAGATTGTTTTATGGGCAACACACAGGCTAAGGCTTGATGAATTTTGGTTCCTTCTACAGTTCTGTCACAGATTCCTTGTACAATCTTGAACAAATCACTTAATTTAAAACAAGTACTATGCTTGCCTAAGTCAGAAAGATATTCTGAGGACAGTACTAAATTATGAGAGACTGAATACAGGTTATGAGAAACAAGGTTTATGAGAACCTAGAAATTGTTAGTTAAGAGGAATCATCAAGTTTAGTGTCTCACAAAACTGCAATTTCTTCACAAGATCTGTTAACTTTCTCATAGCAGTGCTCTGATAATCAGATAGCTAATGTCTCTTCAAGTATTGATATTTAAGTGAACGGTCTTTGGAGTGAATAGAGCTTAAGTCACTCTGGTGATCAGCTGATGCAACAACATGACCTGAGATAAAATATTTAAACTGGATGTTTCAGCCAGACAATTGCTTCTTCCCCCTCTCAGTGCAGCAGTGCAGCAGCTTAAAACTACAGTCAGTAAAAGTGCAGCTAGATACTAACACAGCAAGAGCCTGGAGGCAAACTTTTATATCTTTCTCAGTTTAAACAGGACAGAGACAAGCATCACAAAGCACAAGAAAAATCACACAGGGGAAACTTTGTGAACTAAAGACTTTCTTTGTGTAAACATCCTCCAACATCCACAAAATGAAACTGCTTCACCTCCGTGAGAAGACTACCAATAAACTACCCTTCTGGTAACTGCCAGTTAATTTGATTCAAACCATGCCAGACTTGCTGGAATGGTTGTTGGCAAGTAGACCACCAGAAGCAAAAATGTTCTTTTTGAAGATGCTTTAAGTTGAATGTGATGGCCACAAAGACTTTCAGAAAATACTTTTATCCAGATATATATATTTAAATAACAGTTTTAAGGATAGCATCTCTCATAGCATTAAAAAACCAGACATATTCAGTCACAATTCAGCTTAAAAACAGAAAAATGTGCAATTATATATAAATAAAAAAACTCTTGAATTACTCTGTGACAAGCCACTGTAGAACATAAGATTGACTGCTACCCAGATTACATTGTCCCAAAGTATTTTGAAGTTCAGAAATTGATCAATGCACACAAATGTACGTACACGGGGAAAAGCCTACCAGAACAGATCCTGCTTAAGAAAGCTCTATTGAAGCAAGAAAGAGATAATCTTCTCAGTGATGTAGCCCACTTCTTATCATTAGCCTAAATAAGAGATCTATCTGCTGTTTCTCTGCTCTTTCCTCACAACCACTAAGTGTCAAAGGCAGAAGAAAGAAAGAGAAGTGCATATGAGAAAAGAAAGCAGAAAAAATAAGGGTGAAATTAAAGGTGAAAATTACACACATATCAAGACTTAAGTCATTACCTGTGTACACTGCCCTTGTACAGGAAAGGGAAAGTAATGAAATGCTGTTTCAGTGAACAATGTGAACAAAGTGAACAAAGATCTTAACTGACACTACTCAAACATTGCAAGAGTGTAAGGTTATGAAATTACTAGACGTTTTCTTTGAGATATGAAGATCTTCACTAAATAGCTAAGTAATGGGTTTTCTTTCACTGTTCTGACTAAAGAGCCCACTTTGAAAACTTCGATTAATCACTGGAAATTAATTGAAATGCCCAAATACTCTTCAGTTCCCTTCTACTGCAAAATCTTTCATTTTTTTCTTGGATTGTAACAGTATCCGGCACACTTGGAAACTGCTCTCCACCAGCAATATAACCCCTTATCACTGCTCCCCCTCTTTCATTTACTTTTATTAACTTTAAAATATTTTTCACATTTAGATGACTAAATGTAAGGCAGGTCAAACATAAAAATATGCCTGTGCAGGAAATCATTACAACTGCACTCTTGCAAGCAGTTTAGCACAAGATCTTTCAGTTGAGAAAAATAGGAAGTAATCTATTCACAGTTTCCTGAAAAGCACAGAAATAATAAGCTGAATAATAATTGAATGGATGGAATAAAGGGCAAGTGATCTAAAAGGCAAAACAGTATCAAGTCTCAGA
The DNA here is from genome assembly GCA_013401255.1 of Urocolius indicus. NCBI lineage: Eukaryota > Metazoa > Chordata > Aves > Coliiformes > Coliidae > Urocolius > Urocolius indicus. Next base: position 204,037 of record WBNH01009235.1, on the reverse strand, counting down.
AACACAGGAAGGTACTACAATTCTTTGCATGCCTTTCCACTTTGTCCCACCTCTTTTCTGAAACAACCAGAAGGTAATACAGTATTTCTGCAATACAAAAATGCAAGCTCCTTAGTGAAGCAATAGGAATGTTTCTGCTACAGATTGGACACTTGTCATTTACATATAAATGTAAACTCACACATGTGGTCCTATGAAATGTCAGTCTTCCCCCTATTGTGCTTTCCTCATTTTTCTTTCCTACTATAATCAATACACAAAAGTTACTAACACATTTTTTAATAGGACACATTAATAAATATGATTCTACTAAATATATTCCCAGCTTAAGTAACTTTTCAAACAAACTTGAGGTAGACACTCTGGTTCATGTTGAAGTTCAGTTTTTGATACAAAGAAAAGAGAGTCCACACTAAATAAAAAGTGAATGCAGATGAGAGAGGGAGTGTTTCAGTGTGTTAGAAAGCAGTTTCCTCCAAATAATACATACACTAGAGTATTTGACTGCAGAACTGTACTGAGGTACTGAGCCACAACTTGAAATTGATTGAAGAAAGACATGATATATAAAAATAAGTTTGTTCTTAAGACTACTTGTAATACAAAGATCTTCATAATATACTTGAGGTAAATATGAATAAATGGAATAGGTATTTATGTGTGCAGGATGCAGAATGGGTTTCCTTCAGAAAGTAAAAGTATCAGATGTTGAGATAACTAGTGTCCTTCAAAACTATTCTCCTGGAAATCAGAATTTCTACAATACTGTAATATAAAACATGCCTTCCTCCTCCCCCATTGCCACAACAACATCACATTATCAAAGGTATTTAATATTCATAATGTATTGTTCGGGTCTATTGAAGTTACAAATTAATTGAATGCATGAGCTGAGAAAAGCAAAGAAAAAGCTAGAAAGAGAACCATAACCATGAGAGAGCCTATTTATCAAGAAAAAAACTAGGTATTACAAGGACAGCTTATCCTAAAGAATTGTAAAAACTGCCAGCTTCACGGTGTCTCACTCTTTATTGCATGCACACCATATAGGCCATAGGTTTCTCACAGTCCATACCTTCTTTTTCCAAATTTATGAATACACAAGGAGCTTCATAACAGACAGAAGACCTGTTATACTTAATATCAGACAGCAAGTCATATATATGTGAGACGATGTCAGAAAAGTTTGCTTAGTTTTCTTTTTGACAATTCTTATAAACATTCAACACACACAGTACTTTTAGACGACTACATGAAGCATTACCTTATCTTAGCATGACCAGCATGACTTATCTAACAGGAAAACATGTGTGGGAATCCTGCCAGCAGCTGTACAGCTATCAGCTACCCAAATGTACTACTTTGTTATATTTATTAAGAGTAGGACAAACTATTCAGACACAAGTTTGTTATAGTACTTCTTTTCTGTGTTTGAAGTATAATGGATCTGTAATTGCATGGCTGAAATAATAAGCAATATTTGTACAGAGGACTAGTCAGCATAGATAGGTTGTTCAAACGATGTTAATTGAAAATAGAAATAATGAGAGCAATACCAAAGTGTATCTGAATTTAATTTCTATCAATATAAAGAGAGGGGAAAAATATCAATTCTGTCAGATTTCACAATCAGTCAGCAAAACAAAGTCATTTTTTAAAATAAGTTTGACCCTATTCACAACACTTTTCAGCAATCCTAATTTTTCACAGATGCCGACAATTTTTCTCTCAAGTGAAGTGCCTGTTCACAGCTGCATGATGCAAAGCAACGTTCCTTTATGAATCTGTTTGCACTGCCAGGCTAAGAAGACAGTTTGGAGGTATGAGTCTAGTGAAATAATTAAGACACTGAAATGCAAGAAATATGACTAAGCAAATAACATAAAGATCAGTCAGATAGGGAGGGTTTTTTTTCCCTGCAGCACTGGGCAAATGTGCATAAGCAATCCAGAGGATGAAATCTCTGGATTGCTTCATAAGCTGGAGCCAGGTAAATCAGCAGTCTCCTTCCTATAGGTAATTTACATGTGATAAAAGCATTTGCCAAAACACATTAGTTGTTGAAGACTCTCATGTTTTAAGGATTTCATTTTCATCATGCAGAGTCAGCTAAATAATACAGTAAGTTTAAATCGACTTCTTGATCTACATTAAATGCTTTGGATGTATGGGAACAGAACAGACTAAGGGACAACAAGGGGAAAAAAAAATCTTTTTCTTTTTTTTTTTTTTTTTGCTTTGTGTGACAGTGGTCAAATCAGTAAGCATGTGATAAACAGAAGACACTGAGCAACATTCTGTACTGTCCATTTTAGATGGCTTGAGTGGGGAGGGAAATGTCTTAGAAAATTAATAATGAAAAATCTTGACAAAGAAAACATTCATATCATCCAAAAATTTATCCACTGAACACAGAAAGTCTCTATGTAAAGTGAACCATGCCTAAGCAAAGGCAAAAAATGATTACAGATTTGGTTTATTTTCTTGCCTGCAAAATCTGATTGGGTTTAAAGTTTCTTAGTACAGAAAAAATTACAAACTTGGCATTTCAAATTATATTGTCTCTAACCAGTTGATAACATCATATCTGTATTGTAGATTTATTTTTTTCTTATCCAATGAACATGCTTGCAATGCACGATACCTTTCTCTTGTCCACAAGTTTCAGACACGGCTGTGTTGAATTTTAACTTTAAGAAGTGAAGACTGAAAAGCACCAGTAGCTAAGTCACTAGGTATGTTTGCACTGGGAATTTCCACACCGCAACTCCTAGTCCTATTGGTATGTTCGCTCCTTCATCAGCAAGAAGGGATTTCTGATCAAAATTAGTGACATCATCTGTTAAACAAAAGAAAAGAGATTTAATCCAAATCAGATTTAACAGCTTTGATTGTAGTAATGCAATTAAAAAAACATTTACAAAGAGTAACAAAATTCAGCAGAATAAGACATAGAATTTAAAGTATGGCATCTTCTTTCTATTAAGAACAAATATGCACTAATTCATGGTCTTTGCTAGACGGTCTTCAGTGAAAGCAGGATGAAAGCTGCTTGACAGTTAGATCAGGTCAATCCAGACTGTTGACTTGGCTTAGCTAACACTAAATTTGAATTCCATTTCAACATATTCCAGTTGTCATGATGGCCACTTATAAATTGTCACATACAATCTGGCTATTGCTATGGATCTTTATAAGAATACACCAACATAAGGATGTCATAATGTGTCTTGTTGGAAAGAATGAATCTCAGAAAACCTGAATTCTATTTTTCTGTCCACGTATAACCTTCCAGTACAGTGCAGGTAATGATAATTGATAACAATTTCCTCCCTGGAAAAAAAAAAAAACAGAGAGATGCACAAAGCCTTGACATTGTTTCACTTCACATTTCTTGATAATATTTAAATATATTTTGGTTACAAGGGGAAACAATAGAAACATTCAAAATTTTGTGGATGTGCACGACATGTTAGTTTGGATTGCCGTTTCCCATACACAGGGAAACCTATTTACAGAAATAACATTATCTTTGTGATAGTAACTTTATGGAAAATGGCACTCTGAAAACTTAGTATCTAAAAGAAATTATCTACCTCAATTTTCCTAGTCTCTAAACACCTATGACAGCAGTTTTATTTACACTATGGTGTAAGGAAGGGTCAAGTCTCCTCAGTAATAAATCTCATAGCATGCCCTTTGTATTAAAGTGTTATTGAGGAAATGGGATTCAGACAACATCTAGTGCAAACATGGCCATACTGGGGTCTCCAAAGCAGAGGGTTGGCAGACATGACAGAAAAAAAAAAAAACTTTGGGCAAACTCCTTTTGGGCAAGAGAGCTGTCAAACAGACCAGATACCCCATCTCAATGTTACTGAAACATGATGGATATATCTATTACCACATACACAGTTCAGATCTTCACAAAAAATTGTCCTTCATATTAAAAAAATATCAGGCTTGCATCCAACAGTACCAAAAATGTAACTCCTAAATTACTTCCATTGTTGTGAAAGATTGTACTCATTTCCAGTGGATTAAGGTCATCCAGTCAACCTGTTGTTAGTTGCTTAAAAACTAAATCCTTTGGGAATAAAGTACCAGCTTATTTGTTCAATAAAGACAGTCATCTAGGCAGTATTTGATGCAGAAATAAACAAAAATCTGCATATTCATTTCCTTGGGGTCAAATCCACTGCTGTGAGAGAATATTTTTGAAGAGGATGAAAGTAAGGATAGAGTCATATCATGTCAGGAGATCCAAGTGCTGAAATAGCTTAGTCAGCATCCTTAAGTAGCATATAAGGTTGGAAAAAAGGAATTAAATTTATTTATATAGTAACAAACCTCCACAGGGAGAGAGAGAGTCCAAAAGCCATTTTTTATATCACATATATCTGACTTCACCCTATCTTCATCACCCTTTTTGAGTTGCCCCATTTGTAAATATTCCAATAGGATTATTCCACAGAAAACAATGTTATGTTGCTTTCTTCTGTTCTTCAGGAAGAAATCTGAATACATTTGAATAAAACGAAATTAGAAAATTTTTCCAAGTTAACCTGTAAATCCAGAAAAACTTAAAAGAAAACAAGATTTCACTTGTCAAAGGCAAGGCAACACAGCAATCAGGTCAATAAAATGATAACAAAACAGAACAATACCCACAAGACTCAAAAAAAAAAAAAAAAAAAGACTTCAAATTCACAAGTTGTCCAGGTAAGTTGCCTGCATTTAAAAATGTACTTTTTGTCAGATCTATTTGTTCTGCAATACCAATTCTTCTAAAGAAGTTCTTAGATTCTGGAAAACTCATGATTAGGCTACCGTTAAATTCTCTAGTAAATTTGAAAATAAAAAGTATCTTAATAATACCTTCCCTCTATATAAAGTGAAAAGTGTTTACAAAGATTTGAGGGAAGAATGAAACATCAGTGTAGAACCTGCAATTTCAAGTTGCAGTAATAATAGTACATATAATAAAAATATAGTACAGTAATGTGACAATATCTACTTTTTAAAGTTAATGTTTCAGTGGCACAGCACACCAGTGAAATTTGAAAAGCAGAATAATCAGCAGTAAGTCTTGCAGAAACTAGGGTCAATTTGAAACATCTAATTATGCCAGTCACTAGAAGTTGTTAATGCTATCCACAACAAATTACCAGCAACTGCTGGAAGCCTACAACCCAATAATCCTTCAGTAATCTTCCTATAGCTTCTTAAAAGATATGGTAATACAAAAATAACTTTAAATAATTGGATACTTAATTTCTCATTTCCAGTAGCTGCTAAGCTAAATCTACTTCTAATGTTGGGATGGAGGGGAAAGGACAAACACAGGAAGCTGCTGCTGTGGAAGCGTATCTCTTAATCTACAAGCAAATAGAGCATAAACTGCACTTGTTCAAATTCATTCACAATTCAGTGTCTATTATGCTCACCAAAACCTTGTTAAAGAATCAAAACTACTATATAAATAATTTGACAAATGAGTTGATGTTTGATAAATTCCTAATTTCATTCAGTGTAATAAAGTCACCAGCATATTCATATCCCATAGTTATGGCAGCAGTACATGCTAAATAAAGATGGTTGATTCAATTAAGTCCTTTATTATATAATGGCTCTCTAGAGAAAAGTTCACTTACAAAAATGAAGGTTTTATTTCTGTTTACATGGCAGTGACTTGCAATACTTGTCAACACTTCACAGATAGCTAGGAAAGGCCAGAAAGCACCCAAGTATGTCCATTTGGGTTTTTTATTTATAAACTTAAATACACAGAATCTTTGTTGAAAATTCTGTTTTCTGACACATTATTCCATCATGTCAGGTAACGTGGTATATTGAGAGCAACATAAATTTCAAGGTAAGAGAGAAAACACTGATGTAAACTTTCAACCTTTCCTTTAGATTCCCAGAATAGACAACACTCTCAGAGTCTCTCCATAAGTCTGTGTGTGACTTTAGCCAAATCTGTTCATAATAGACATCTTAGTTAATTTTAACTCTTAAACAGAGTGTATTACTTGCAGAACATTTACAATTCCTCTGACAAATAAGACAATTTCACATACAGTCCACATATGCAGAGTTTATGGACTATAGGGTAGGGAATCCGAAAACAACTCATTTTCCTGTAGAAAAGAAGTAGTAACCCTTCCACTTGTCCTTCACACCACAAAGAGCAATGTACATAACCATTCGCTTTTGGTCAGAAGCTTTTCTAACAAAGAGTCAGAGGAAGAAGGGAAGGGGTTCCTTCTTACCACCAAGTGTTCAAGTATGCAAAGAGCATATTTCTTTCCAAAAAAAACCATGACATTTTACTACAATACCTTGTTTTATATTCTAAAGCTTTATATTCATGATAGTGATTTAATTTATAATTTGTCAGTAAGACAGCTATTTGTCAGGCCTAAAAATTACATGCAAGAAGACTGCATCTTCCCATTCTTGCCTCCAGTCTTTTATTTTTACTAATGTGAGATTTGCTTTGGTGCCACATTCCCTGCGATTTCCAGCCAAGTGAAGAATTTAATTACACTTGAATAAAAGTAGCACAGATGCAGCCTTTCATGAGTGGAACTTGACATGTCAGCAGCTAGAACATGTCAGCAAAGAACACTTGTACATATACATCACTTGTTCTCTCCTTCATCCATTCAGTCTCCACCGAATACATCATATTACAACATGAAAATGTGAGGCTTTCTGCTGTGACTGAACCAAAAACAGATAGAAAAATAAATCAAACCAAACAAAAATGCTATTTAAAAGGATCATCAGAAAACAAAGACATTCTAAACGTAGGCTTCAAGGTAAATTATTGTGTATGCATTGTGGCCCAAGATAGAAAAATCCCACAGATTATGTCACGGGGGCATCCCCATTCAACACAAAGACTTACCAGCAAGAAAATACCATGACATGATATTTATGAACCACTCTACATATCCTCAACAACATAAACAGCAAAATGTGCAACAACCTTCTCCATCCACTACATAGAGAATAGAATTACTTGGGGAACTCTTTCCTACTGAAACAGCAGAAATCAAAGACATAGTAAGCAGTCAAGTCCATGCCTACAAATATTTCTTTGATGACTACCAGAAATACTGGCAGAAACTTTCCTGATCTGCTGTAATCTGTTGTTTTAATTGCAAAATATGTCTTCAGTGAATAATAATAAATACTGACAGACATAAAAGTAGTTACTTTCCTGCCTTCTCTATATTATAACTTTCTGGTTTGGCATCCCTATAACAAGACACTCATTGGGATTCATTTAAGCTTCTGTCAGCAACAGTAGACTATAAAAATAGGTCAACAATTGAAGTTTGTTTCTGTGTTGTTCTATACTGCTTTGCCGTAGATTACTATGCCACAACTCCCAGAGGGAGTAGATAGAAAGTGGATTGTAGACAGTGCATCATGCAACAGAGCTTTCATAGGAATTGATATCATTCCTGCCACCTTGTTGTTTTAATTGGATTGTCAATGCAAAGAAAAATCTTCCTATTCTTTACTTTTTTTTTCTGAAGCAGGAAGCAATAGGAAACCTTGAGGGAGTGTTTCAGAAGAATGTGAGTGTGACTTGCATATACAGTTGATTTAACACTGTAAAATACACCTCGAAAATAAGTTAATTACAGTTTTTACTATACTTTGTATGATAAATATGTTGTGTAAATTGCATAACATAGTTGTTTTGTGTGCAAAATAGGCAAATCTATGTTCTCTATGTTACTTAGTGCTTTCCTATATTAAAGATATACAAAAACTTTTTTAGTAGTTAAGATGACTGTGATGAAGCAGTGACTTGGTAGATGACTGCAGTGAAGTAGTAATTGGCTGGGGAAGAGTTATCTGTGTGAAATTATCTCCTTAAAGACTACCAATAATTAACTAATAAAGTTATAAATGGCATTGTATATTCATTAAACATTGAGCACAGTAATGGTTTTAAAAAACAGATTCTTTGAGCTTTCAGTGAGCAGTCAGAGACTACACAGCCTCATTCACACTGAGAATCAGTCTCTTTATATATTCAATAAATAAATAAATAAAGCACACTCGAACTAAAATGTTTTCCCCAATTCAGATTTCCTAAGACTGGTGACACCTCTCAGTCTGTTTACACAAGCTCATGGGCTCTTTTTGTTCCCAAGTCTGTCACAGGAGCCACTCTGCTTCCTGGAGGCTCTTCCATCCGAGATCACATTTCCCGCCAGCTTATCTTCTAGATAGCTAACAGGTCTTAGGCTCCTCAGACCTTACAAAAATATAGTATCCTTTTAAAAGTATAATATTAATGTTTATGTTACCAGAGGACTTATAGAAATGCAAGAGAGACGGGAATATCAAAGTATTACACAATCATCCATACTACATCATCTACATCAAAGGATAAAGTTGAGGAATTAGCATTTCAGTAGGAGCAGTGTTCAGGGCATTAAGAAACTTTCTGGAACACTCTTTTCTTTATACGGTTTTGAACACCAGCGAGTTTACTCAAGAAGTTTTAAGAACAAATGGATGTGCTTCAACACACTTGCTATACAGTCTTTTCTCCCTGATAAACAGATCCATGGAGAGTTTCCAGCCACGTAAAGGCTTCAAAAACAATTCTATGCAGCTCATTCCTTGGCTTGATGCCTTTTGATCTGTTTGCCTCACACTGCACCAGGAGGGAATTCAGCCTGCACAGTCTTCATGGGCTCACTCCTTGAGTGAGGTACGAATGGAGATGTTGCTCTCAATTGGCAGTTGTTTGCTTCCAGACCAGTTTCAAGCTGCTGAATATCATTTTCTTGTGCCCTGGATGGACCAGCAATTGAAGCTATTTTGTTTTGCTCTTATACAGCTACTCAAAGATATAGTCTGAAGCAATGAAATGCAAGACTTACTTTTCCCTACTAATCCCCCACACAGTGTTCAGGACTGCATTATCAATGTGATCAAGATTGCTGATGCAAAGTCACCAATTAGACTCATCCATGAAGGGACTATAAACTTACTCATGGACTCATTTCCTCTTATATCAGACATTAGAGATTTTGCAGTGTGATAGCCTGAACAAGAATTCTTCCTGCACCTGTAACTCATAAGGCAATTGCATGTAGTTCAGTGTCCAAAGTCATCCCCATGATGGAAAAGCAAAGGTTTCAGCTTCCAAAAAGAACTCCTGTCTTTTCACTGGTGCTCCTCAAAACCCAGGATTTATTAAACTTGTCTAATGCAAGATTTATTATGCTATTTATGCCTTTTAGCTTCCCTCACATATGACTTGTTTATTTGTTATTTTGCCTCAGCAGTTCATAGAGTATATAAATATCTATGACATTCATTTAGCATTTAGATGGATATAAGCAAATACATACAGAGGACTCTGTTCCAAAACAATTACATAAAGCCTGTTTCTTATATCTTAACCCTGAAAAGCCCTTATTCAAAGGCTAGCATTTACTCATTTAGCTCAACTGACTTCTATATACTTAATTAAAAAGAAATTTACACATTAGCATTTACCATGAGTTTGGAAACTGCCACATGTGACTATTGCTACAAATAATAGCCTTTACTTTAAATTCTCTTGTGGACTCATAAGAAATCTGCATGGTCACAACAGTGAATCATCATGGTATGTGTTTTATTTTTCAGAGGTTTTGACAAACTAGTCAGAAAACTTTCCCTGCAGCTCTGTGCCAGTCCTTCTCTTAAAAAAAATTATCCTTACAGGTACAAGCAGTCTTAAAATATGTCATTCAATAAAAGAAAATTTAAAATTAGCACATTTAAAATTCGAGCCAAAAGGAGAACCAAGTGCTACGCTGAGGATCTTTGCCAGCTGGAAGTTGGCATAATGTGAACAACTGGAAAGATATAAGCTTTTGTGTCACAATGTGACAAAGATTTTGTCAGGATCATATAGCATTTCCTGTAAACTTTTCTGCTAATTTGAGACAAATCCCTGGCTTTAGTTTCTTTTCTTGGCTTTAGGTTCTTTTCTTTTTACAAACTCTTCTAATTGAATAATTTTTTTGACAATTAGTTCAAAAAAGGGGAACAACAGCAGCTATCTGAAATGGGTCAACAGTTTGGAAAGATAGAATATATTCTGTCTGAACGGGATAAAATTATCTGTCAAGAGGGAGCAGATAAGATGTCAAAGATCCATTACAGAGACGGTCCACCTTAATGCTACTGTCTCTTCTGTAAAATGTTTATTCCTAAGCACGGATATCTATGTGCACAAAAAGCCATACCCAGTCAAATTAGAAGTAACATAAAAGTTGTCAGAAAACTTAATTTTAAATTTCAGCACTCACTTTTCCTTTTCTTATTTTTTCTTTTCAAAACATAACTCTCAACTTTTAAATCAGTGTTCTGGGATTATCTAGCATATACTCTAAAATTAAGGAAGTCAAAGATACAGTTATTTAATGTTCCATCTACAAATTTAGTTATCAACTTTTCACCACAGCGCCCTTCTCTCTTTACCTCGACACATATACCCCATCTTCTTTTTTTATTACCAACACAAGTTGCCTATTGTAAGGCAATAAAACACGAAACTACAACAACAAGCAGTATTTACATCAGATCTGCAGTTTCACAGGATTTGTCGTCCGAGAATAACTACATAGGTCATGACTAGTTCTTCTCCCTCGCAGGCAGTATATGCCAAAGGAAGAGGTTTACTCAAGGTCACCCAGTGAGTCAGCAACAAATTGTGAAAAAGACTCAGCGCAATCAAGTCGTATGTGCTTAAGCTGCAGCTCAGCAGTTAACCTAGCCTTGGAAGAAAACATACACTTTCTATACCTAACAGCATCACTTAGCTCTGTTAAGTTTGGAGATATTTATAAGTCACATAGATGAGGAGCTGAGGGAGATGCTGTAGTGGCTGGCTTGGCAGTGTGAGATTAGTGTTTGGACTTGATGATCTTAAAGGTCTTTTCCAACGAAATAATTTTACGATTCTATGACATCATTAGTAAGCACTCAAATTTTAACTCCAAAGTTACAAATATCTATGTTCCTAACAGTAGCTCTGAAGTACACAGATCCTGTGTGCTCAATAAAGACTTCATAATGATGGTAAAAATGACACCTGTACATACATCTGCAATCTCTGTGCTTTTCAGTGCTCTCTTCCACATTTCAACAAGGACTTAACATTTAACAAATATCAGAATCCAACCAGCATATTATTTCACCTACTCATAAAAAAGGTATCTTTCTCGTCAGAGACGGCATGTTAAAGTGATTCACAGGGGGAGATGATAGAAGTTTCATTCTCCTAGAAACCTCAGCAGGTCCTATTAAGCAAAGTGTAAGAGTTTGAAACAGGCAAAAGACAAATATAAAGATATCAGTATCAGTAAAGGACTTCACACTTGTTTTAACAACAAAGACTGCTTCTAATTAAAATCACAGAAATAGGGGTTAAGAGAAAAAAAAAAATACTCCAAACACTCTTCAGGTACTTGCCTTTACAGAACAATTACCCAGCAGTGGGTACTCAATTCACCAAGAGCACTGAAAGGGAACGCTCTAGAGATGCAGTTATGTGTAAACATGCTGGCTGTTGAATTCTAGTTCTTTGTTAGTTACAGTCTAGTTATTTACTAATTGAATTCTTCGGATGTCCCTGCCATGAGGATTTCATGTCTGATGATAGCACGCTTCACAACAGATCATATTGAATTTTACAATTATTACTGAAAATACTTCTAGTAGTCTAAAAGTATGTAGGTATCCAGAGCTACAAAGACATAGTGGTATTTCTTAAAATAGGCAATTAATTTATGTTGATAGGTGCAACTTATCTATAATAGATTTTTCAGTCCTTAGATGGAACACTAGAAGCCCCATTTCACTTGCTGCTATGCACAGACAGAGCAAAGGTTTCAATGATAGCAAAGCCACATCTCACATGTATAAAAAAGTCCAACACTATTGGACACCAAAACTACAAACTCAGTACAGCGGGTTTTTTTAATATACCAGATTATATTCTCCCTTTGTCCTACCGCCTTTCATGTCTTCATATTCTACTGGGAATTAATTCTCTTTGCTATTAGAGACAAATACTTCATCACTTAGAATCCTGGAATAGTTTGGGTTGGAGGAGACCTTAAAGATAATGTAGTTCCAAGCTCCCTGGTGGGGGCATGGACATCTTCCACTAGACCAGGTTGCTCAAAGCCCCATCAAGCCTGGTCTGTAACGCTTTCAGGAATGGAGCAGCTACAACCTCTCTGGGAAATCCATTCTAGTACCTCACCACCCTCAGAGGGAAGAACATTATGTTCTTCATTACATCCTCTCTAAATCTTCCCTCTTTCAGTTTGCATCTATCACTCCTTGTCCTATCACTACACACCCTTGTAAAAAGTCCTTCTTTCTTGTAAGGCCCCTTTAGGTATGGGAATGCTGCTCTAAGGTCTCCCTGGAGTCTTCTCCAGGCTTAACAACCCCATTGTCTTCATAGGAGAGGTGCTCCAGCCCTCTGATCATCTTCATAGTCCTCCTCTGAATCCGCTCCAACAGCTTCATGTCTTTATGCTGGGAACCCCAGAGCTGGACACAGCACTGCAGGTGAGGCTCCACAGAGAGGAGCAGAGGGAGAGAATCACTTGCTGGCTGGGCTACTTTTGATGCAGTCCAGGATACATTTGGCTTTCTTTCTATCCACCTCATCACATCAATGTCCTTTGTATACCATGAATACTAAATACCTTTGCTTCTAAAGATGTTCTTGCTGATATATATCTAATTAAAGTCAGAACAAGTCTTCTTAGCTCAGCATAAGCTGGCCTTTAAAGATTGTTTCTTGTGTTTCAGATCTGATTAAAAGAGAGAATGCCCAAGACCTTGTCTAACTCTTCCACTAAAACCAAATGGATTTAACAAAAGCTACGTAAGTGCCCATGCCTTCAATCACTGCCTTGCCAGTATAAAGAGTCACTCTCCTTGAGGAGAAAACATATATAAACGGGGATTGAAGAAAATATGTTGGAGTGATTTTAGTTGTTAGGGAACAGAAAAGTAGGAATCAACTGAGTTATATTTTAACAGAGCTTTGCCTTAATTTTTACATGATGGAATTCAGCTTTTAGTCTGTCTAGCAGGAGCTGGAATAACAGTTGTGAAAATCCAAATGTCCTAAAAATATAGCTGCCATGGCCTTCTCAAGATATATTAGAAAAAATAATCTTGTTCCACAAAGTAAATAAATTAAAAGGATAAACACATCTCCAAATGCCTGGTGTCTGAAATCCTTTTTCTTTCCTCTCCTCACACATTTTAATCTCATACATATATATATATACACACATGTAAATCACATGCACATGGTAATGCATATGCTATACATTAAAGCAAGATGTTTTCATTAAATGCTGTTCAGAAATGGTTACAGATTTGGCAGGAATAGTAAACTTCTGGAATACCTAAGCTCCTGTCCCTCAGCCCCAGACACAGTGATCCCACCAAAGCATTACACTGGTGTTCACGAAGGCCAGGAGGAACTTGAGTTGGAATGTGCAAAATCACGGTAGAAGAGCCACACTCCATAGCCATGACATAGGGAGGAGGCAGTCAAAGGAGAACAGTGCATAGCGGACATACCCTGAATGGGGTGGGTTTCCTGCATTTGTTATACTCCCTTTGGTGTTTCTAGGATCTCTTCATACAAATGTACAAAATATCCATCCTTCAGGAACATGAGCGTGGGGACCAGACACATAAACAAGCCTGCTTCTAACACTTCCACAAACTAGTTCCTCACAGCTCTTATCATTGTGACACACATTGAGCTAAAAATTCTCACTGACCTGTCAGCAGTAACATAGTTCAGCTTATTTATCCTGCCAGTTCATAAAGTCCAAGTTCAGCATCCCTACCTGCAGCTCTGTGCTCTCATTTTCACACCTGTGCAGACTGAATCAATGCCTTTTTTTTACCAGTTCATTCTCATACATGTGGTGTTCCTTTTTTTTTCCCCTCCCCTATGTCCTGTTGCACTACTAAATTTGGGAGAAAAACAAAAAAGAAATGCAGTTCCAGAAGTGTAAACGTCCTTTAAATTTGACTAATCTTCAACAAGTTAATTTTGTAATTACTATTCTTCTAACATTATGTCAGGAAAGGTCAAATTCTTTGTAATACCAAATACATCATACCAAATATTTTTTTATTCACAATTCAGTTAAGGTGGTTTAATCTCAAATAATAATATTATTTGCAATACTAAATATAACCTAATTGTTTTCCCTACAGAGTTAAAAGTATTATTTTTCACTTTCTTTATAACACCACTTTTAATATAAAGCATAAAATAAAAAAGTATTATTTAAAAAAATTATATATTCTGCATTGCATTACTATCTCTAACTTGAATGCTGAACAGACACGTTTTGACAAATCCTTTGTTTGATTTCAGATTTGTTTGTTGGGTTTTTATCTTTTATTTTTCCCACATTTGATAAATCACTTGGCTTTATACCATCCTTTTTTTAACTGTGTATTTATATAAACATCTTCCCATAAACAAAGTTTCAGATGAAACAGGCTGCTGCTTGAGTCGGCAAAGATATAGTAGAAAAAATGAACCAACATATGCATGCTGCTGCATCAAAGTATCCATATTTACTAGTGATGATGGAACAATAAAGTCAAGGAAAGTGCAAACATCAGCAGAAGTAAACACGTTGCTGATAAAATATATTGAAGAAGCTATGTAAAAGGAATGCAATCTTTAGATATAATTCAGCTGGGTTGTACTTAATCATTTTCTACATGGTCATAGTTTATATAGATGTATAGATTTTATATATATTTTATATTAAAAAATCCATAAATTTACAGATCTGTAATATATGCATATACATGAATCCAAGGTAATTTTTTGACCAACATTGCAGTTCTTGTACGACTTTTCTCTAAACCAGCAAAACGTAACATTTTTTGTGTCATTTAAAAGTCCTTACGGGGGTAAATGGATAGACATATACTTTGAATTTTTTTTTTCTGGCACGGATTTTCTTTCCTTAAAAGGTAAGTCTATAGAGGACTAATGTTGTGAAAATTATAATTGATGTGATAGTGAGGCATTAAGAGTGCTAATTACCAACCTGTGTGTCTACCACCTAATAGGTCAGAGTGTTCAGCATGGCCCAAAGGCTTTTAAGCTGTTCACTAGGTTGCGTGGAGCAAGTATCATGTAAAATCTAGCAGACGTTACAACTTTTCACTTCCACATGTACCATCTTGAGCAAATCTGCACAGAATTTCTTATATCATCTTACAGCCAAAATTCACCTAAAAGCTTTCCAGAATCCTCGTGAGATTCTTCACAATATTCTTTAACTATGGCTGAAAGCATAACAGCTGTTGTAAAACAAACAAAATTCAACTAAACTTCATACTGCAACGTTGCTAAGTATGAAATGCTACTGTATTTCAAATTTGATGGATTCAAAGTTAATTAATTTCAGATCACTGAACACTTACCACTCAAAGGAGAAATTGCTTTTACAGTTTTTACAATAACTTAATTAAGGTTTACTGGATACAATATGTGCGACTTTGCCACCTAATTATCATCAATTTTTAAATACCAAGCCAAGCGGTAACATTCAGGGAGAAAACAGAATTTACTCATCAGATAACTGATATTTATTGGGTTTATTTCATCTAGAAGGTAACAAAGTCATCACTTCGTTCCACAAGATCCTCTGGCTGCTGTATTTGCAATAGGATAAATTATCCCTTCCTCTCGTTTTTGACATTTATAAAATATGACTTAGATCTGCCACAAGCCAGAGAGAGGAAAACATGATTTAGGCACATGAAATTAGATTCTCTTATACATACACTACTTGTTTACTCTAAGTCCAATATAACTTGGCAATCGTACTTCAAGAAACAGCCTAAAAGACACGGCTTAAAAGAATTTGGATTGTTGACTTCGAATAAAAGAAGACAGAGAAGTGATAAGCATCTTCACATCCTTGAAAGATTGTTGCTAAGAGAAATAAAGTCCTCCCTGAGTAGACTGGGAAGCAGATGAAAAAGGAGTAAGGCTTGGGAAAGATACTGCAAAGCAAAGGGAAGATCCCATAAGATTGACTAACTAGAGATAGATGACTTAGAAAGAAGAAACCTAGAAAGATCTATCAGATCTGAGAAGTTACTTCAATCAGGCTGACAACTAAAATCAAGGTAAACAAATGTATGTCAGTAATGCTTTAACTGCCAATGCTACTCTTAAGAAAGACAATGGACCAAGTAATCCAATCTCTGCATTTCATGCCAGTTTTGTAAGAGCATTCTCAAATGTGTCTCTACTAATATAAGGGTCATTTAAATGCCAGGCTAAGAAAATTTGATTTTTTAAAGGAGTGCCAAGTCATTTTTAAAGTGCAAAGATCTAATGTTCACTGCATTTGCCTTACCAATCACCATACTTGGCAGTATTTTTTTTTTTTTTTTTTGCATGCTTTACACTCAGCACTGCACAGTCAGGCTTTTTGAGGAGAGAAATCAGACAAGATACTAAATTTCAATCTAAACCACACATTGTCTCCTCAATGGTTTAAACAACTAGCTTAAAGCCAAATGGCTTTAATCACTTGTTTCCATGCAAGCAAACTCCATAAGATCCACATCTACAAAAGAAATAAAATCATGGTTTTACAAAACAAATAACGCAGAAAACATTCATTGAATTCAGAGTTTAAGAATCTCTCAAAACCCAAGCAACTCAAACAACTAAAAATCGTTATTTTTCCCTGAGGTATTTTTAGTAGTTTCTGATTGAAATCTCATATTAAAGAATTACAAAGTAAATGAAAGTCATTCTGTATCTCAGACCTACAGAATTAAATTTTAAGTCAGAATTTATATTTACCTCTGAAAGTGATGATCAAATGAGAAGGAAAATCCAATGTTTTCCTATCCTTGTATATGTTTTTGTAAATTTTATTAATATAAAAATGACAGAACTCCAGAACAATCAGGAACTATTTATTTATAGTTTGATGAAGTGCAAATCAAGATGTAAACAGCATGGACAGCACACTACCACCAAGGATTTGTTAATACATACTGAAAACAGCTGTACATGGCATACAAAATACATGCAAATATATGTGCTCACAGATGCTGGCAGTTTTAAGAAGGCACTGAGTAAGAATAATCACTTTGATGTTGAGGATTTTTTTTTCAGGCTAGCTCCAATACAGGGCATCAATAGGTACTAGGACTATTGCATGCCTTTTTCTTTTCGAGGATCACTCTGGCAAGACTGAGACTTCCTATTATTACAGGTAATCAACTCAAAGTTCATAGCAAGTGCCAAAAAGGTTGGTGTTAACTCCTAAAATTATCTGGATCATTGAATGAAATTCCAGCTATACCACATGAAACATTAGAACATGACCAGAAGTGCCTCAAAGAAGTCAGATCCTCACACAACTTGATGTTCAGTTGCCAAACTAGTCTTGGGCATATAAACAATGATGCTGTCTGCTGTCAAAATATCTAATACAACAGTCAAATGGCATAGCTGGATTTTCACATTAAATATTTAACCTATATAGTAATGATTTTTTTTAAATAGGTAATGGATTTTAACAAATGGTGCATTTTGTTTCATAACTATAATCTTCACCTAAGAAAGATTTTTTTTTTTTACCTGAAGCTGTAAGTTACATTTCAGTTTTCAAATTATGAGATAGAAATTAATTTGAAGGGAGACATGTTCATTAAGACATATCAAAAAGCAGAGGCCACATATTAAAGCCCAAGGGCTGTGAACTTAAGGAAATGATCTAACAACTTCCATAGTAATGTTAATGAATGGGAAAAAAAGGTGACACTTAAAGGATCTCCAATGTCAAATCAAAACAACAACATAACCAGTTTTGAGGTGCTTCAGAAGGCGAAGTACATATAATCTAAGGGATTGCCTTTCTTCCACTAGCTTTGACCAAAGAAAACATTACACCTTCACTACAGATAAAAGCTACAAAAGACATATAACAAGAATAGAAAAACCCCAAAGGTAATCTTAAATATTCTTTTTCAGATATGAACAGACTGTGAGACTTTGCTGTCTATATATAAACTGCCAGAAGTCTTGTTGCATTACTTTCACTTAATTCTAAACAGAAAGGATAGAAAGAAGTGACTAGCATTCACTGCAAGTCATTACACAAGTAAAACGCCCTAAAATTTCTCTGTCATAAGAGAGGAGTCAGATGAATTCAAATAAGCATAATATCGCTTTAAAATTCTAGCAAAACCTCTGTAATATCTGAGCAGCAGTCTGGTCAATCAAATTGCTGTCTCAGACATGAGCATTTAATGAACATGTGAGGATTTCATGTTAAATATAAAACTAGATAAACTTTAGGTGGGGCAACAAGACTTCTTTCTTCATGTATTTTTTCAAAATTACTCACAAATCCACCATCTGTATTGTTTATATAATATTCAATACTAGACAACAGTACAGGCTGTTGAAGAATTGGAGCATAACCATGCAGGCTCAGATCAAGATCATCTAGTCTACCACACTGTCCCTGACACTAACTGGGTACTAATCCAACAGCAGATGTCTGAGGACATACACAAGAACAACTCAAATGTAAAAAAAAAAAACTACAAAAAACCTCTCTTCTAGAACAAAAATGAAGCAAGATGTAGATTTAGGGGGGAAAAAAAAATACAGAAGGTGGATCTTCAAGGAGCAGGGAGCAAACTAATGAAAATAATTGAAATGATCTCTTACTCTAGAAATTTACGTAGGTTGAGGGGGAGAATGAACAAATTTCTGGGGAACATATAATCCAGTGATGATGGCTAAATACAAAGAAAAAACATTAAGCATAGAAAAATCACTGAGTTGCAAACAGCTGGAGTGTGGAAGAGTAAATGGGAAGGGTCTCATATTCTTACCCTGCTTTTACTCTTACCATACTAAATGCAGATAAAATGCAGTATGACACACTGTAACTTCCCCTTAAATACTAAGAAAGCATGTAAAAATGGGTCAGCTCAAGATGACAATGAGATCTGTACTTAATTTTCTGACTCTTCTTCTGAAACATTGTGGTACTGGCCCATACAGGTTGTAGTAAAGGTAGAGGTAAATTTATTCTCCCAAGTATCAAGTGATAGCAGAAGAGGAAATGGTCTCAAGTTGCACCAGGGGAGGTTTAGATTGGAGATCAGAAAAAACTTCTTCACTGAGAGTGTTGTTAAACCCTGGCTAAGGCTGTCCAGGGAGGCAGTGGTGTCACCATCCCTGGTTATATTCAACAGACACAGAGATGAAGTGCTGAGTGACGTGGTTTAATGGTAAGCTTGGCAGTGTTAGGTTAGTGGTTGGACTTGATAATCTTAAAGATCTTTTCCAACATAAATGACTCGCTGATTATCTGTAATCAATTATTCCACTAAGGATCCAGCACTACAAGAGTAGGCTTCCAGTGATTTAGCTGGTAACATCAAATGTTTTGCTTGGAAGGTAAAAAAAGAAGCCAAAACTTAATTTATGTCTTGTTCTCCATAAATCTGGTTATTTTAATTAGATACAAGTTATTGAATGACACAGAAATTAGCAGATTTTTTTGGGCTTCGAACACCTCTTACGATTTTTACCAATTAAGTCCTCTTAAAAATTAGTACCATTTGAAAAACACTATGTCATTATTTTCTTGCTATTTCAAAAAAAAATCTTCAGTTTTTTATTGGATAAGAATAGTGAACAAGGCAATTTCTAGTTTCAAAAAATTAATCATTGACATTAAATCACAGTTTTGGAAGAGGGATGAAATAACTAGCTAAATACTGGTTACAACCTTCACCCTATATTATCATGTCAAGTTTTCATATTAAATGCATAGAGAAAAACACAAAAGAGAAGAGAAAAAGTAATCTGACAGTAATTTATACAGTAGATTTCCTAAAGCTGTAGGAAAAACAAGTCCTGTTTGATACACCTTGGGTTTTTTCACTCATATCTTGAGGGCTTTTCCTCAACATCAATGGAACTACTTCTTAATGAAAGCTTAGGAAAAAAAACTAAGGCATGGAACAATTTCTCTCACTCCATGACATTTATCATGGCTGTTCAGCGTTCTGAAAATTCCTGAAGGTTTAAAACTCATATTGCCACAGTTGATGGGAAAAAAAAAATGAAGTTCACATACCTCAATAATTAAAATCAGCAAAATTACCATTGATCACATCCCCTTTCATTGAAAATTACAAGGTTTTATATAGACCATTTTTATGCTATCTTTAAATAAGCACAAATCCTCAAAAGGACACTGATGAAAAAATGTTTATAATTATTATACTATAATCAGCAATTCTTCTTTACAAATCATTGAAATTAATGTTCTCATTTACACTTTCTTCTGCAGTTCACCTGGCATCCAATACATTTCAGTCTGGAAGAACTATTGACAACCAAAGATTTGTTCTTTCATTTGCTTGCAGAAGCAAGTACATGGAAAAAAAGATTGAGCACATGAGCACATTATATACATGTGAAGCCACAGGACACAGCTCACAGCACTTGCAGTAACATAGAGCTGGTATTCATATTATATATGCTATTTCCCTTTCTATTGCTGATATTAACACTACAATAACACATGGTTGGAAAAAATCTAGAAATACTTCTGCTTATTTTAAAGAGGAAACAACAAAGTAGATGATATTGAAATTACATAAAAATGACACATATGTTCCAAAGTTTTGATTATTTCAGCGTTTTTCCATATATACCAGCAACGCTCCATGCAAGATGTTCAAAGTTCTATATACCTGTAACATTACTAAAGGCTAGCTAAATTCTGTCCATACACTAATTTTATGCAGCTTCTTTAAAGCAGTAGGTATTAGCAGAAATTCCATTTCAAATGATACACACAGAATATGAAAGACTGTGAAGCTAAATACATAATTGTGATTCTGTGATCTAGGAAAGTTTTCATTTTAGATGCTTATGTAGACATCTTTAAGGAAAAAGAAAACGAATGTCCTCACAGAATTATCTCAAGAAGTTTCAGGAGATTGTTATGTCTAAACACATTCTGCATGATATACTGATATTATTTAAGTTTTCTACTCTCAGATTTATTAAAATAAGTTAATTGACATTCTATGCAACATTCTCTTTCCTTCTAAACATACTAAATTGCTATAAATCACATTAAATCTGCATTTAGAAAGTAGTCTGAAGGCTCTATTAAAAGCATGTTTACTTAGTATAAAAGCCATCACTTCATTATTAAAAAGGATATACAGAAGTCTATATATAAGACAGACAGTTAAAGCTCTTTTCAATATTGTAATCTACACAAGAATACCTGGGTCTTTTATCCAAACAGAGAAGTAACAGTATACTGGTGCAGATCCAAGGCTCTGAATTCCCCATTCCATGAGAACCACACTATTGTTTTACATCCAGAAGATAACAAAGCTGAATTCGCTTTTGACAACGCTGAAGTTTAAGTAGTGCTCTTTACCTCACTCCATATCAAGACCAGGAAGAAGTCTCACAGCATTTTCTACTGAAAACAGCTTCATAGATCTAACAGTCCAATGTGCATGTGTGCATTATGCATAGGAAGGAAAACACTTCAGCATTTAGGCAGTTTGGCTAATGGTAATTTGGTTTGGATTTTTTTCACTTCAGATAAAGTGAATCCTGCAGAAAATTACTCTTTCATAGCTTCAGTCCCTCTGTTTCTACTGAAAGCATGAGCCGTAAGAGCTTGAAGCTTCCATAGAAGAGAAGTAAAGAAATAAAAGCTCTGAAAAGGTGGTGCTTGGAGGTTTTAAATATATATATACACTTACATATCTCTTTGGTTGAAAAAAAAAATAAAAAGGAAAGAAGAAATTGCTTTTATTTTCCACAAGGAATCCATGAAGTAGGGAACTGAAGCAAAAAGATTTTCAAATCTGCTAAAGATTAAACAAGGTGTCTGTGAAAGAACAAACTAGGACAATCCTTTTAAATCTCATCATCAGCAATCATTATCAATCTTGTTACAAAAGCCTTACTTTTGCTTGAGGTAAGGCATGAATTTCTTAGTTGTCTCAACTTTCCTCTCTTAATTTCTCATTAGACTCTATAATAAACAACATACAGTACGAAGGATCCTTTTTCAAAAGGCTGTATATCTAGAGGTTTTTGTCAAAGAGTATCAATGTTGTATTTTTAACTAATTTTAAAATTAAGGATAAATCTATCCAATAACTATACAGTCTGTCTTTGAGATCAGAGGAAAATCCTAAGGCATACATCGGGGTGTAGAATAACTTCCTATCAAAGGTAAACAAGACTACTTCTAGCTCACAAACCATATTCATAGCAAAACAAATCTAAACTCTGAGTGCATCTTATGCCTAATCTATTTCATTCTAATTTATATCAATTAATAATAAATATTTTTTTCTTTATAGAGCAGGATTATAGGCTACTGTTCACAAAACAGATTACTTGGATTTTCAACTTCCTACCTGCTGGCATATCATTATATTACTTCTTTGTAAAACAGTCTAGCTACATCCAATAGCATCCTAGATCCTTGCTAAACATTTTGCTTGCAGATTTGTTTTTTTACTTTTTGACAAAAATAGGCCAGGAAGAAAAGAAATACAGCATCTCTGCAGAGTTGCCATTTCAGTTTTGGATACACTGATTTACAGGTCTTGTATCTCCCACTACAACAAAGATTCTCAAAACAGCCAAGAAAATGGATCCCAGCATGGGAGACCATGAAGGTAATAGAATATCTGCTTCTTAAAAACGTGAGGAGAGAACAGGAATGAATGCCTCTTCCAGGGCAATCCTGTGAGAGTCAGCATATTCACAGCCAGTATTTGCAGCTGCTGGTATTTTCCAGGAAAGTCAATTTACCATCACACATTCCCTATAGCATATTTAACTGTCTGTTTTCATCCAGATCTGCAATATTATATTAAGCATTCATCCTCACGTCTAGCAAAATTTAAAAGCATGGCTGTTTCAATTTTAGCTGTCTGCAGAAAGAGGAGATTCCACTATTCCCTACAAGACCATAGGTAGGACATAAAATTAGTCATAATTAGGCAAAGCAACAGTATCCTCCATTTTCAAAGGAGTTTTAGGCAGTTAAACTTTCCCCTAAACAAGAGAAATATATACACTATCTCACTTGAAAGTTCCTCAAATGACCACCTACAGTTGTACAGGTGTTTTCTTGTGTAGGATGTTCACTTTAGAGCACTAGAATTGCATGACTGAAGGATAATGCAGGTCACAATTACTCTAGAGAACAATATATTTGATACTTCAATCACTTGCAGTGAAAATGTAAATCATCAAAAGCTCATAGACTTGTGGATTATACTACCACACATATATACCTACCGCAACCCCAAATATTAGGTTCCTACAGAACTTTTAAAGTTGTAGTATTTACGAATACAATTTCACTTTTCATTAGATGCCAGAAACCTGAAACCTTTTTTCCTCAATAATTTGACTTATCTCCCCTTACACACACAGCATACGTCTTGACCTCCTAATCTCCCTAACTAGCTGCCAGCCCTGAAAACTAATCCCATTTAGAGACAGAAACTGGAGACAACTTCTCTCTTTCTAAAACCAGAAATGTGCATTTTTATCTGTGCACACAAAGATATTTTCTAGACATAGAAAACCTTCTGTGGGATGGATTTTTTCATAGAAATTACAGAAAGCAAAGTGTCAGTGTCTCACACTGATGGATCATTTACTGCCAAGGATCTCACCAACTTAGCAACTGAGTTTTCTTCAAGATGCAACTGGATTCCTGAATTTCCACAGTATTTCCAATATGAGTCTCTTGGAGGAAGAAAGGGACTTAGGGAGGATATTTTTTGTTGGTTTGTTTTAGAGGAGGACAACCAGCTATGGGGAACATGGAGATTTTTCTAACCGTGAAGACTGATAGCCTAAAGGCAAAAAAATAAAACCAAAACAAACCAAAACCACCACAATAATCAAGCAAGCAGGATAAATCTTTTCTTTAAAAAAATACTCAAAAAGTGGCAGAACAAGTGCTGATGAGTTTGGTTCTTATCCTGATTTTTCTTTGGCAGGCTGTTCACTGACATAGAGGAGTTTGGTTTTAATGATCTCTTTATTTAATAGTAACACCATGAAAAAAATTTTACCCACATTTTTAACATCTTCCCCTATAGCGTGTTTCTTGCATTCATATCACAACACTTCAGAAACTCCAGTTTACTAATTTTTAATTAGTTTTTGTATTGCTGGTAGCATATAACACAGGATTGCAGAATGGTAGGGGTTGGAAGGGAGCTCTAAAGTCCAACCCCCCCACTAACACTTGTTTGCGGGCTTATTTAGTTTTAGTTTATTGCAAGATAAGAAAGGAGATTCTATTAAACAGAATACTTTGCCTAATTATTACTTCTTTCTCATTAGCTGCATAGATTTATTCCTACTTTTCCTATAACCATCTTTATGTAGAGTTGTTGTTTTATGGGTATTCTTAATGAGAGAAATTATTTTATGATAGTTTTCTGCAGGTAAATCATCTCTCTTAGTAATGATAGATAAATAACAAAACCTTGTATCCCTATATAGGTTATCACTTCTGCCACTTCATTTTGCTTGACTCAGTATGGCACCTTCTTATTTGCTCTTTTCCAACAAGATGTTTAAGATGTTTTTTCTCATACACTGGGTCTTGCTGAGGAAACTACAGAAAATATATCCAAATGTTAATAAGTACAAAAGCTTTTTTTTAACCTTCCTTAAAATCTGTGAAGATTTGGGGAGTATTTTCATCTCAGAAAAACAAACAAACACACACACAAAAACAACAAACAAACAAAAAATCCCAAACCTGCCCTGGAACTGAACACTTACATTTGCTAACTAGAGGTTAAAAACAACAAAAGCATCTAAGGGAAAAAAAATAAAAGTTTCCGAAAGTGAGTGGAGTAGTGGGCTTTCCTAACAAAAGCAAGAGAACCCCACTAGTGTTAACATGAATTTTTATATTATTGAAGATTATTTATGGCAGAGTTAATTATTTTCAGAGCTGTTCTAGCTCTGCTCTTGCCAAGTTTTCCGTCAATTTGATTGCATAATCAAACAGTCCATGTATGACAGGATAAGCTTTCCTGTAACTGAGTTAATCTGATGAAACCTTGAGAAGCATCCTGAGTTAATATCAGACATCCTCTGTCCAAACAAATTAAGATTGCTACACATAGTGGAAACAGTTCTCTTAGGCAAGGAGAGTCAGGAGCAGTTCTGCAGTCTGGTATTTTCAGTGTATCAACATGAAAGGTGTAGTTGATTGACCTTAGCATTACCAACACCACATCCATCCAGCATTTCTTAATCCTCTTGAAAATCAACCGAGATCAATAGAATAAAATTCTATCAATGCCTTAGTATTAGAAAAGCTACACACACTTTTATAGACACTCATTCTTTAATAGCACATACAAATTGAGATGAAGAGTGGATTACTGCCACACCCTACAACCTTCCCCTTCACCAATACCACAATAGGACATAATTGATACTAATACTTTTTAAGTGCAGGATGAGTTAAAAATTAAGTACTCCTGAGAAATACTTTGTTAAAAATGAAACACTTAAGTGGTAATAGGTTGTAAAAGCAGAATTACAAGAGAGCATTTATCAAATGTACCCTTTAAGAAGAAAAAGAAATGCTTTCAAACTAAAAAGCTTCAAATGGAAGTAAAAAACAGTCCTTTGCCACATAAAAATCACACTGACAATTACAAAAAGTAACTGAATTCCTATAGCAAATTATGTTTAAATACAGACACTTGCTTCCCGATGCTTTTTATTTTAAAATTTTCTTACAGCTACTCAAAATCCAAATAGAAAGAAAAGAATATTGAAGACACTCTTCTCTATTGAGGTTATGCTGCTGCCTTTAAACAGCATACAGACCCACGATTTGAATAATTTTGTTAACCTCTTGGCTCCATCAAGAACACTGAAAACTTTGCTGTTGACTTTTACAATACCATTTTACTCTGTAAATAACAAAATAAGTGGAATTGTAGAACTCTAGTAATTCACAGAGGAAATTCAGAGCAGCTCAGTTTCACTGTTTTTAAACAGACCTAGACTGTTTCATCTGCAGCACTCTTTAACAAAGTCAGAGTAACCTTTCTGCATTTCTAAAAAGCAGTTACTTTAGATCTGGCTGCAAGGGGACTAACTACCTTACGGATCTGTCAGCAAACCCTGATCAAGCTGTGAAGCTGTCTGAACTATTAGGATACTTCAAGGATACTACATTTGGAGGGAAAAAAAAAAACAAAACATACTTGGAACAGGTTCTTTGCTTTGAATCATCTTTAAAACAAGAAATGAACACTTTTTGGCAGAAGAGTGAATTGCTTTTCATTCAGTTATGGAATGACGTACTATAAAAACATGAATGCAAACTGAAATCCTGCTGCATCTCAGAGTACTCAGTGACTTAAAGGACGTTGAACCACTTCCTGACTTTCTAGAGGTACACCAACACTACACTGTGCTTTTCAAGAATAGCAAAGTTCTTTCAAAAAAATAGTGATTTGAAGAAAACAAATCAAATCCAACCCTAGTAGAAGTAAATATGCCTGGAATCTTTATCTGGGACAAATTTTCTTGTTACACAATGCAAGAGAGACAGAGCAGCTACCACAGGATGCAACAGTGTTTTGGAAAG
>WBNH01009235.1:98288-175956 GCA_013401255.1 Urocolius indicus | reverse complement strand
CACGATTTGAATAATTTTGTTAACCTCTTGGCTCCATCAAGAACACTGAAAACTTTGCTGTTGACTTTTACAATACCATTTTACTCTGTAAATAACAAAATAAGTGGAATTGTAGAACTCTAGTAATTCACAGAGGAAATTCAGAGCAGCTCAGTTTCACTGTTTTTAAACAGACCTAGACTGTTTCATCTGCAGCACTCTTTAACAAAGTCAGAGTAACCTTTCTGCATTTCTAAAAAGCAGTTACTTTAGATCTGGCTGCAAGGGGACTAACTACCTTACGGATCTGTCAGCAAACCCTGATCAAGCTGTGAAGCTGTCTGAACTATTAGGATACTTCAAGGATACTACATTTGGAGGGAAAAAAAAAAACAAAACATACTTGGAACAGGTTCTTTGCTTTGAATCATCTTTAAAACAAGAAATGAACACTTTTTGGCAGAAGAGTGAATTGCTTTTCATTCAGTTATGGAATGACGTACTATAAAAACATGAACGCAAACTGAAATCCTGCTGCATCTCAGAGTACTCAGTGACTTAAAGGACATTGAACCACTTCCTGACTTTCTAGAGGTACACCAACACTACACTGTGCTTTTCAAGAATAGCAAAGTTCTTTCAAAAAAATAGTGATTTGAAGAAAACAAATCAAATCCAACCCTAGTAGAAGTAAATATGCCTGGAATCTTTATCTGGGACAAATTTTCTTGTTACACAATGCAAGAGAGACAGAGCAGCTACCACAGGATGCAACAGTGTTTTGGAAAGACATACAACGTGGTCAACACCAAGAATTAAATGTAATATCTGACTGAAGTTTTACAGCAAGAAGCAGCTTATTTCTTCAAAAACTGAAAAGGTGGCAAAAAGTCTAACAGATGTAAAGACATGGGACAGTTAATTGGGAAACACCAGGAAGAGATAATGCACTCAAATGGACAAAATATGGGTTTTCTTCTTTCATTTTAGTTATTGCTGCCTATTGTTAAGTACAGAGGTGAGAATATATAGGGGACTAACACAGCACATCATAGAATCATATAATAGTTTGGGTTGGAAAGGACCTTTAAAGGCCATCGAAGTGCAACTCTCCAGCAATAAGCAGAGACATCTTCAACTAAATCAGGTTGTTCAGAGCCCCATTCAACCTGATCTTGAATGTTTCCAGGGAGAGCGCATCCAGCCTTTCTGGGCAACCTGTTCCAGTGTTTCATCACTCCCACACTGAAAAAAATTTCTTCCTTATATCTGAATCTACAGTCTTTCAGTTTAAAACCATTACCCTTTGTATAAAATGGCTTAATACATTCACATGTATATTTACTCCTCACAATGGAAAATGAAAATATTTCATTGTCTTTCTAAAGGCAACTTGTAAAATCACAATAAAACTTTTATCTTATAAAATAGATGTGTTATATGGCTTACCTAAAATGCTTCATTATCACAAAACATACTATCAATATATTTGCACAAACTGTCCTTCAAACTGAAGGACAAAACAAAATACATCCTCATTTTCCTGCTTATTCCTTGTAAATTACAGTATTCATCAATATTCTAATAGTTCACAAGAATAGTCAGAGGATAGTGCTCTTTGGTAATTTTTATA
The DNA here is from genome assembly GCA_013401255.1 of Urocolius indicus. Taxonomy (NCBI): domain Eukaryota; kingdom Metazoa; phylum Chordata; class Aves; order Coliiformes; family Coliidae; genus Urocolius; species Urocolius indicus. The sequence continues at coordinate 174,344 of WBNH01009235.1, read as the reverse complement.
AATGCCAAACTATGTATCTGTTCATAAGGCCCAACAGCCTACTACTCTGGCAGAACGTCATCATAGCAGAAAATTCTCTCTCCTGCATGAATTTAGGTGTAGGAGGCTAAAAGTTAAAGATTTATATGCACAACCCACAGCCAAGAACTCACCTTTTGGGAAATGCTTCAAATTGAAATAACAATGTTCCCATCAGATGGGTTGTGTAAAAAGTAACATTATTCAATCTTTCATGTCTAAATGAAGTCCTGCTTCATGTTAACGTGCTTTTGAATTAAGAAAAACATAAAAATAATTATTTCCTTTCCTTCAGCAGAGTTAATGCAGCTGTGTCAATCAGTATTAAAAATCTGTCATTTATCATCCCACAGAAAGTCTTTGCTGTAGTACATTGACAGAAACAAAACAATTTTTGCCTTCCTGACAACACAAAGTATCAGGAGAGCCTTGCATAACTAGATGTGCTTATTTATGAGAGATGTTCTGAGTTTGCTACATGCATTAACTTGCCAGTTCTGCCTTGCTCTCAGTTGCCTGCAGCGGGCTAGGAGAGAACTGCATCACAGCACCGCTTCTACCTACTCTATTTGATTACTGGAGGATAAATTCATGATGAGGAAAAAGAATTGTTCTAACAACAGTCATGAAGTAATGCCATTTTGTTTTATCTTATATCACAATAAGATGGGAAAACTCTATAATGATATAACATTATCCTGACACAGTGAAAATAAGAATATTTGTTAAGTTCAGATTAAGCAGTACAATAATTATATACTTATTCCACAGTTATTTGGGAGTCTATTTATATCATTTCTCCTTACAGCAAATGACAAAGTTTAATATCAGCATCATCTTTAGGACACCTAATGACTGTAAATCTATACTATTGACAATTGTATATTTATGTAACTGATAGTTCTTAACCTGCCTCCTTTGGAAAGAGATTACAGTATAAACAGAATTTCTGACCAGTGATTATGAAATTTCTTCACTTGAATCAATATTTTTTTCAAAATAAAATTTAATGATATTTCACTATACAAATGCCCTCAGAAGAGGTGACCCATGTCAGTTACACAAAACTGAAAATGAAAATTTAGTCATCTTCTCTGCCCTTGCAGTGAATCACAGAATCATAAAGGTTGGAAAAGACCTTGAAAGATCATCTGGTCCAATTGCCAGCCAGAGCAGGACCACCTAGAGTAGGTCACACAGGATCTCATCCAGGCAGGTTTTTAATGTCTCCAGAGAAGGAGACTCCACAATCCATGATCTTATAATATTTGCAGAAAATACGAGAGATTGATTATGTCAGGATAAAAGTGAAGTGAGTACAGGGCTTCAAAGCAGAAATGTTAGAATACCAGAAACTATCACATTTATAGGCACAGACAATCTATTTAGGTGTCATTTTTTGAAGAGCTGGAAAGAATTACATTTACTGTTTATATTCTGCATTTCAGAAAGCTGACTGAAATCTAGCAGTTTACTTGGGGCAACCAGCTTTGCAGGTAAAAAGGGGAGATGTTCTCAACTAGAAGGAAAAAAAATCTCTCCAAAAGAGTCATAAAATAGATACACTTACAGAGAGAAAATATTTTATACATGTACGTAGGTCTTACCTGCATTAATTTAAAATTAGGATGTGAAGTCCTCTTGTTGCACTGCTTTACTTGCCAGGGTTCTGCTGCAGTTGAGAGCTATCACCAACTGCTGTTGCATAATACACTGTCTTTTTAAATATCATTAATATGAAATTATGAACATATGAACGATGGATTAATGAAAGAACTAGGGGTATTCGATAAAGAAGCTGTCATTAAACTTTTCACTGTTTGTGATATTACTCATGATGCTTTGTGATAATTGTAGCCCTGCTATTCCAGCTGCCCAGTGCATTAAAATCGGCTGAAGGTGAACATCCTAGGTCATCAATATTCAAGTTACTGTCAATTAAGCTGAATTCAGAGGTATGTAGTAAGTGTTTCCATCTCTGTACAGAAGCTGCTACTGAGAAGAAAGGAAAGTAGACATGGCTTCTAAGTTTCAAAGTTATTCTGAGTATTTGAGATGGAAGCACATCAAACCACACACGGTAAAAGTAATTGCGTTACATTGTTTTTACTTAATGATTTTGGAGTAGATCTGCAGAAGAGTTTGGTAATTGCAGCATCTCAAAATGTACTATTCAAATTCTAATCATTTAAGCAAAGTGGAAAACCCAGCCATAAGCCCTTCCTTTTCCCTCTCTACACAATCCTCTGCAGAAAAGAGACAATAAGCTATATTTCTGTAACTATGATTGCCTAAAAGGGCATCTCCACTTACTACAGCTCTAAATCTTCTTTTATAGTTTAGTTCTGCATTTAAAGAATTTAAATAAAAGTCCTTTTTCATTAAAAATATGAAGCAAGTGTCTATTTTATCTTTAGGATGTAACTGGAAGAGCATGTTGTAACACAGTTATAAAGATTGCAATACTTGCCCAACAAAAGACTGATTCATTATTCTCCAGCAAGGGCTCCCAACATTAGTTGAGACATCTAGGTCCTTCCCTAAGGACCAATAAATCTTTAATTATTTCATACAAAGTGACCCAGTTTCAATAGGGAACTGGCATTCTATAATGTTTTATATGAGGATTACTTCTGATTTGAACAAAAGACTGCTACAGTCACAGAATAGGAACCTACCTCTTCCTGTGTCTATACTTCTGAGCAAAAATTCCAGTAATGGCATTTCTAAAGGAAGTCAATTAACCAGCATATGTTAGCATGACACACATCTCAATTTGGTCTCCTTTAGAGAAACAGACTGGGTTAAATGCAGGTGAACAGTGACTGGTTTAGCATTGAAAAATCCATAGTAACTTGGAAAAATGTAAAACCTGAGCAGTAGACATACAAACGTGGACATCTGCAGATAAGAAGTTACTAGGCAGACATTTTAAGAATCGCACCTCTGGATTTGGGCAATGAAACATCTTTGTGAATACAGCCTTTCTCTACAGCTTCACTAGACTAGCACCTCCTGATGGTCATATAGGTATGACCTGTTGCTGTTTCTTCAGCTTGTAAACACCTAGTCAGTCCTACACTCTGCCACCAATCTCAGCTTTGCAGAAGCACATGCTGCCGGAGCTGTGCAGGACTCATCACTGAAGCAGTGTAAACAAACTTCAACAAGGGATGCTGTAAAACATCAATGACTAAATCAGTTACCAACCTGTTGTTCTTGTGGAAAGAGGTCATGAAGAACACTAGAAGCAAGCAGAGCAATAGAATACAAGCAATAAATATGTACCTGAATAAAATATAATCTTGGCAGAAATTTCTAGTCAGTGATATCCAAGGCAATACCTAGAAGGATGCACAGTGAGAGAGCTCATTCCCTCCCTGAAGTGTGCCACAATTAAGACCATAGTTTCACTAACACTTTAAGCCAATGTAAATCTTAAAATGAAAAAATTCTGTCACTACCTTGAGCCAGCACAGCTGTGGTAAGCCAAAAGAAAGAATCAATCCAAGCTAAAACTGAGACATTTTCATTTCTTCATACCCTTTATCACTCGCTCTGAGCCAATTCATCTCATAATCTGGAAAATGCTGGAGCTGGCACAAAGGAGAGGTTGGCAGAGAAAAAGCAGCTGGGCTTTGGCAACAGAGTTAGAAAATCTCTTTCTATCACAGTGTTGGTTTCCAAAACTTTCAAGAAATTAAGGCCTAATATGTGTCAAAAGGCCACTTCAATCTTCTTCATCTACATCTGCCTACTAATCAGGAGATTTTAATATCCTACAGCTCACCTGATTTTTTGAAACATAAAATTTAAAAACACGTAGTCAAATAGATGTGATCATTTTACCTAGCTATGTAGAAATACTCATAGTGATCTGACATTATAAAAATTAGACATAGCTATAAGAAAACAAACTTCACACATCCAATGACTGATATTTTGATTTTACATGGAATTCCTCCCTCTATGCAAAAGAGACATTGTCTATTCAGTTTTGTTTAAAGGAAGAAGTTAAAACCATTTAACATACTCGCAGCTCCAAAATAATGCTAACATGTGCATCATCCTCCTTTTATATCCACAGTAAAAGAGTGCATTTGAAAAATGGCCTTTTAAATCATCTAAAGTGGTACAGACAGTACCCAAGAATTCCCATTGTTATCAGACCTGTTTATATGAAATGCTGCAGAGATTTCCAGAAAAAGGAAAGAATAAAGAAAAAGAACAAATCTAACTTGTTTGGGCACTGGAAAATATTCTGCGCATTGTGTTGGCTTTCCAATATCTGCAATATCTTTATAAAATAACATAAAGCAAAACTAAAGGGATATTTGAAAAAGTTGATATGACTTGATATGATGCAATAATGATAGAAATGGGTAGATGACGGGGGTAAGACAGGGCAGGATAGACAAGTTGTGTCTCAGAAACAGACCTTTAAATAATTAAACTTTGTTGATTTAATATCCTTCTGAAAAGATAAACTAAAAAAAGATTCTAATCAGAACATTACTATGAGATGGTTCCCTTCTCTGGGAACAGCAAGCAAATGGGAAGCAATCACTTGATAGCATAGGGCAGGGAATGGAAGCCAACAGTTGAACCTGTGAGATACTGAATGTCATTTATGAGCAAAGTTTTAGTTCTTCTATTGGAAGAGGAATTTGGGTTAGTAATAGAGAATATTAAAACTGCCTTGTAACAGTGCATATGTATTTAGACACTAAGTACAATTATTTGTAGATTTCTTTCTGGAAACTATCAGGAAAAACTTTGTGAAGTAAAGCAGCATTTATAATATATATATATAAGGCTGTAGTTGTTCATAAAAAGTAGATATTTACCTTTGCGTTCTTACTGGGAAATGTAATGTATATTCAATTAAAGGAATATGGCACCAATAAAGTAATCTGTATTAATCTTCTGAAAATAGGACCAAAGATAAAGGTACTACCAATGTCTATTCACTTTCACTTATTCAGCATTAATCAGTTTCCAAAGCTATTCTTAAGCAAGCAACATCTAAAGCAGGAAAGCTATGAGAGACTGATGTCAGATGCAAATACTGCCAGGTAGTAAAAACACCTTGGTCTTCACAATTAAGCGAATATAGAAGGATAGCTTTGTAAACAAAATGCAAAATCAAGTTTAAACAACAGTACCTGGGCTTTAAATATTAACATGTGGTTGTCTGCTATGTCAGGAGAAGGCAAAATTAAAAAGTGAAAATTGTAAGTCCTTATTTAAAATCTCAAAGTGTAAACCTTCAAATTTGGCTACTACAAATACCTAAATGGTGGGTACCAGGAGGTTGGGGCATGTCTTTTTTCTACTGTAGCTAGCAACAGGATAAGGGGGAACACAAAAAGTTCCACTTATATTTAAGAAAAAACTATTTCACTGTTCAGGTGAGGGAACCCTGGCACAGGCTGCCCAGGGAGGGTGTGTCTCCTTCCTTGGAGGTCTTCAAGACCCACCTGGATGTGTTCCTATGCAACCTGATCTAGGTGGACCTGCTTGAGCAGGGGGGTTGAAATAGATGATCTCTAAAGGTCCCTTCCAACCCCTACCATTCTATGATTCTACAGACCTATGCTGTCATGCTTAGCATCCATTCTGGCTAACTCTACAAAAATGCAATCATCTGCTTAGGCCAGCCCAGATCACATCAGTACTGCCAAGTGTCTGTGTCATACACAGAAACTAAATTGCCATGCTCATTAAAATGGATCTAATTCACTATCATTTTTGCGTATATACAAAGAAAATTATTTGACCTCGTGGAGTACTTCCTTACGAAAAATAAAAATCATTCTTGCCTTTGTGCTCTTCTTGTTTGTAAGACTTCCTCCTCCACCTCCTTTCTTTAAGTTTACTATTGTTATTAGTATTCTTTGACTTGTTCTCTCCCTTTCCACCTTATAATTGCAGTTTCATTTATCCCATTTATGTCTCTAGTTACGTGATTTCACTAAAATCAACTATTAATTTGGGTAACAACTATAGCCAAGATTTACAGATGCCCTCTCCTAATCACTACACTAGACTGAAGAATCATGTGCTGCTAAGAACCAACACATGAATTCAGATGGGTTCAGCCCCATATAGCAAAGTGTCCTGCTTCCAACAGAGGCCATAGCTGCCAACTCAGAGACAGCCAAGAACAGAGCATACATATGTAATAGCATTTCTCGTAAACTCTGGCTCAGAGGACTTCATGAGTCTATATGGAAATTAAAAAAAAAAAACAAAAGTAACAAAGAAAGGACTGTATAAAAGGAACCAGAGCAGAGAGAAGGTGGCATTCAGAATAATGGAGAAACACACCATACTGTTTGCCAACCCATTAGTCAGTAGTTCGGTACAAGTGTGTAGGAAGTCACAACACAATGACAGCACACTACAAAGGTAGAATACACAATGTTAAGGCCACTATATATTTCAGTTGCTGCTCTTTTTGTCATGCAAACTTTTAGATAAATGCTGTAATACTGCTGTTCTTTTCTGGCTCTCTAGTCTAATGAAGCAAGTGTGATTTGGTGACCAATAGATCAACAAAAAGAGTATTCTGCTTGGTTTCCGATAAGGGGAAAACAAATTGATATTCAGGCCATGATGCAGTCATGACCAATGACACAGTATATTTACAAATATAACATAACCTGACTTCATAAAATTAAATGGTGCAACACCTTCAGATCTTTTGAGCAGCCTTCTTTTCAAAAAAACTTAGATAAGCAGATGTATATAGGTGCTATTTAAATTCAGATGATCTTGAGAGAGGGATAGATAACTAAATCAATAAATAAAACTTTTTTTTGCCACAAATAATGTGCTGTCAATAACTGATCCAATTCAGTGGCATTCTAATTGGGGAATTACCACCAAGAGAAAGACACTCTTGTGAACAGTCTTCACAAAGTGTTAGACGACTGTCTCACAGCAAAGACTGTTCAAAACTAGAGACAGACAACACAATGCAAGGCACTGATGACCTGGATTTTACCTGAACATTTTCACTTTTCCAGCCTAGAAAAAATTTGTACAAGTGCCAATAATATTAAGAGAAAATTTAGACTCAATCATTATACATAAGTGATGCATAGTGAGCAAGCCATGACTTCTAAGAACATGGAAGTTAACATCCAGTAAATGCAAAGCATTTAGTAACCAACTAGGGCATGCAATAGCAAATCAATATATTACATCTGCACTTTCTTCTGTCTGGGAAATTCCAGATGGAAATTCAGCTGCCCTATCGCTGGTGGCCTTAGAAAATGCATAGAGGTATTGTAAGAGAGTGGTTTCTAACTTAAATATAAAGTTTGTGTATTTGCACCCCAGTTACATCACATTTCTGGCAAATCTTGTATAGTAAATAATTTAAAAGATAAAGTAGATACAGCGATTTCTGACAGAAGTTATTTTATAGGAACACCTGTAAAATATCTTGTTCGTAAGAGAGATGCTGAATTCCCTACAGATTACAGAAGGCAATTTGAGCTCATTCACATACTACAAAATAAAAATTATTTTATTATGTGAAAATAATTTTATTATTACAATACTTATTTCTGGGGGGGTCTACCAAAGTATTAAACACATACCCAAATACACTAAAGGGAGCATCAGTTACTGTATGGATTGAAAAGCAATCAATTTCATGGTTAATCTGGTCAAAGTAGTTTAATAAAAGTTTTAACTACTATTATTACTTGGAATTCCAGAAATGCTCAGAGGAGCTAGCTGAAAATGGGACTGCTCATCATATAAATATGCTGTCTTCATCTAGGGATAAAAATCACAGCTGTTAGAATACTTCAAGAGTTGCATCCATATGAAAAAAAAAAAAAACAACCAGCCATTATCTATAAAATCACCTAAGCTGATATAGATAAAAAGCTCAAGGAGAGACAGGCTCAAACTAGCAAAGCCACATCTTGCTAAAGCATATGTTGCCTGTCTACAATGCTTTTAACACATGCTAGAACATACTGGATGCATTATCACATTTATTGCCTTGACAACAAAGCTAGAATTAATAGTACAGAGTAGTCCTTGTTCAAAAGAACTAAAATTCAAGGGGAAGAAAAGAAAGTATTACCTGTATTTTCAGATGTGATCTGAGGCATTTTTCTGAGAAGCAAACAAAAAGCCAAGATTGTTGAAAATTTGCTAGTTATCTAGGAGAATATGTGATTCTTCATGAGTCCTTCACAATTACTGTTCTGTGCTGCAACACAGATTTTGCTCTGGCAAAATAATTTACCAAAGGAAAAATCAAGGAAATCTATTTTAAATAAAAATTGTTAAAAAAAAAATTGAAAATAAAGTCTTTTCATTTTTCAAGCTTCTTTTGTTTGCCTTACAATTGGGGTTTTTAAAAGCCAGTTTGAAGTCAATGAAAATAGAAGTTGCAACCATTTGTTCCCTATAAGTTCCCATTTGTCCATTTGTTCCCTATAAGTTTTAAAATAAATATTTTCTCTGATTCTGCTCTTGGACACTCTATTTAGCAAAGCTCTATTGAAAACACCTTCTAGCTCAATATGCATTTGGTCTCAAGTACTAAATTATCACTGTTACTTAGCAAAAATATAAAGTGTATTTTACTATTATTTTTCCAAGATAATTCAGCTTCCTTCCATCAGAAAATGCTGAAGTACCCTTAAAATACTTATCAGTCAAAAATTTGTCCCACAAAATGTGGGTAAGATTGTGGAAAACTGAAACACTGACCTTACAAGAGATATTTAAGCTAACAAGAGGCATTCTTAATATTTGCTTCTATTCCTATTACTTACATTTTGGGAACTGAGCCATTGCTTTTTACATTTCTAAAGCATGACATAAGAACAACTTTATTTCCATCTTTAGAAGAGTCACAAAAACAGTGAGGTGTTTCTAACAGAAATACTCCACTGTTGAACTGGGCTTGTTCTATATACTCCAAATACCAACTTTCTCAGTTCCAAGTCTTTAAAATTAAGACTTATGTTCAATAAATAATTATCTTTTCCTTAGTAAAGTGAAGAGTGCAAAATTAATTGTATGTCCTCACCAACTTGCTAATGTAAACCCCCTGTTCGGAATGCAAGAAGGTACAAAAACCAGCAAATTTACTGCATGCAGTGAATTAATAGAAGGACGTTGATTCCCATCTACTTTTTTTTCCATAAACAAAACAAAACACAAGTTTAGTGCTTGAACATATAACTGGACTGCACTTGGTGGACATGGCATAATCTTACCATACTTGTACAAGTTTATCTGAGAAAAAAAAATAAGTGGCATTATGAATACGTAACACGCTTTTCATGCCTAGATAAGGCTTTCAGTCAGGCCAAACCATGCTCATTTCTCAATGTGCACATGCACCTCTGGTAGATATGACACTGACCTCATATTTGGAACTGAATGTAACTTTACCTCTGGTGTGTCCCCACATGTTCAGAGATGAAAAGCAATGCTACACTAAGAAACATAACTCAGACAGTGTAACAGACAGAAGTTGAAGACTTCAGCACTGTCCAATGTGTTGTTGCTTACCCAACAGTCAATTGATACTGATGCTGTCAGAATGGACTTTTCAGTGCTACACCAAGCTTTTCAGGACCAGAAAACTAAATGAAGGCACTGACAAGATTTTTTTCAATCTATATGACTGATATGTGTAACCACCGATATGTACAGGTCCACACAAACACACACACATTTATCCTGTCAACTGTATGAAAAAGATGAAGCCTTATCGAGAAATTGTAATGAAAGTTGGTTTAAAACCTATCTGAACTCTCATGTTAGAAAAACGGCATTTGTGGGTTTTGGTTTGTTTGAGGTTTCTCCAGTCTTTTGAATAGAAATGAGAAACTGATAAATAATGTCTCTAAAAAAAGGTGTTTATAAATATACAATAAGTTATTATGAAGTAGTAGTATAAAATAATATTCAACATCATACTAAGGAACATTGCTTCTAGAAGACCATTGATCATTTTAATGGAAATTCATCCGTTCTAAAAAAGAGTCCAAAGGAATCTATCAAGGAAAACATGTCCCTTACTTTCTTTGTGATTGTAATATATTCCAAAAACCTATATTTTAATTGCTAGATTTTAATAGGTAGTGTTACCTATACTTTTACTGAAGCATCCTCCAAGATTATGGCCTAAAGCAGAAAAGGATGAAATTCTTTTTATAAGTTGACTAAACAAAAAAATAGATCAATGAAAAGTGTATTATATATATTTCAAGTTTTTTTTCAGTCTGTCTAGTTAATTAATATTTTAATTCATTAAAAAATCTCACCCTAAATAACAGCAATTAACTCAATAAATTTCATGAATTTTGTTTATGTTTTCAATGTCTTGTTTTTATGCATAGCACTGAAAAGGAGAACAAATCAGACTATTACTGTCAGCCAATACAGACTGACTTTATGGTAGTCACGTATTAGATTAAACTAAAGAACTATATTTAACCTGAGAAGACAGGGTCTCATTTATGTAACCCTGCTTTAGGAGCTTCTAATGAGTTGCTGCATCCTAACCCAGATATGCCTGCCAGCAAGTTCCCTGATTTTTCATGCCAACACAATGATGAGAGTACAATTTTGTTATAAAAAGTACTGCACAGCACAAAGAACACTATTGTTAAATGTGTTGATCATCAATATAATCAGTACCCTAAAAATAAATCTGCCTAATTTAATTCATCCTTATAACACAACTTTATTTTTATTTATATCATATTTGCTATATAGTCATACTCTCAGTGTTACTAAGAGGTTCCTGAGGGAGAGTATAAGTAGTCAGCAGAACTAGGTAAGCAAAGAAATTGGTAAGTTCTTCCCCATTAGGGCATTCCCAGAGAGTGCAAGTGTCTACACTTACAAGTTAATGAACACATGCAGAAATTACTCAAAGCTGCTTGGGATCTCAAATTATATATTGAGTTATTATCACAGTGGCCTCCTTTTGATTTAAAAATCTACTGACAATAATGCTCATCCATCCTGGAGACATCTTCATCTTTCAGGGCACCCACTGGGAGCTGAGCTTCCCTAACTGAGAACCGTGGCCACCTGTCCTGCAGACGCATATGGCACTTGGGGATCAGCAGGGGTGTTGGTCGCTCCTAACATCTGCCAACTGATCAAAAGTGGCATTAATTAAATTCTAAAAGGAGCTAAGTTCACTCCTGCATGCTGAAAAACAACTGTAATGACAAAAGGTCTGCATAAAAAGCAGGACATGAAGATTATAGATGGCAAAATGGGGCAGGGAAAAGGATTAAGCTTTTCAGAAAGTGGTTTTTGATCAAAGTCACCTACTGAAAACACCTTGCAAAATACAATCATAGTACTGTTTGAAATCAAGCACAACAGAAAATGAAGAACAGCAATATAAGAAACAAGAACAGGAATAATAAAAGACCCAAATACAAACAGAAGATAAAATTATGAATTGTCATTGCATTACATGCTTCAGTGCCTATTGTTTCTAGACTCCGCTATCTTTAAAGGGTTGTTGGCTTGAAAATTATATCAATAAATGATCAAAATGCAAAAATGATGGATAGAAATAGTTTGATTTTCAGTGTCACTAGTTGCTTTTTTACTTTTTTTTTTTTTTTTTTTACACTGTGTCTACTAATACAGTATACACAGGAAAAGCACTAAAAATATTGTTCTAAGACATGTAGTTTCAGATCATCACATTTTCTCTGGAGCACTGAGATGCTTTTCTCTGTTGCCATGTCAAGTCCACAGATTTCAAAATTCAGAGAACAGTAAGTATACTAGGAATTAAAACATGGCATTCCCCATGTCAAACGAGGCCAACAGACCATAAACATAGCATCTTGCCTTCAAACCCTAATTATTTCCCTGCAAAGCTAAGGCTATAGTCCAGTGAAAAGTTCTTCCACTAATTTAACTCTTCACAAAAGCAACAATGAAGTCCCTCAAATAAAAACAGTTTCCATTTATTTTACTTAAATATGTTACCAAAAAAAAAAAAAAAGCATGATGACAGAAAAAAAACCCACCAAATAATGGCCTCTTTTTAGTGAAAGAAGAATAGAATACAAAGCTTAAAGGATGAAGGGAAGAGAAAGGGAGTTTTGATGACTGGCAATCTGAGCCCTTATTCCACACAAACAGATCAGATAATTTGTTCTGTGCTGTGAATGCAATACAACATGAGTGTTTCTTCCACCATATAGTGCCCCTATCAATTTAGAGGCTATTTCTGCACCTTGAGAATGCAATGTAAACACTTTGTATAATGCAACCTGCCTGGTATCCAAGCTTTCTGTGAAGACTTTTGATGCCAAGATTTTCTTGACTTAAGCTACCATCCAAAACATGAAAAGCTGCCCTTTGCAGAAGTGCAAAAGCAGTACGAAAAGTAAGTAGAAGATAATTCTTTTCTGATTCCATATTCAGCAAGTCAGCTGTTACTTTCTATCCTTCCAATTTAAAGAAAAAAATAGTAGTTAAGTGTATTTCAAAAGCTGCAATATTGTATCCTGTCTTCAATCTATCATAATTTCAGTATTGTCTTGGTTGTTGATGCAAAACATTAACTTTAATGTAGCTCAGACTGGAAGAGAGGGAGACATGAATCCTGTTTCATACTTGGTCATTGAGATGGATTGCACCTAAGGGCCAGATACTGAATCATCTCACAAGCCCCATTCACCTAGGGCATTCTGTATAACATATGTTGCACACTGAGGTGAAAGACTGAGAAGTAAAATCTAAAGATATTTTATATATGTTCCTCTGATAAATTCTAAGACTGACTTTTAGCATTCTTCCCAAGCTCATGAAAATTAATCTATATAGCCAAGAAGCAAACAATAGAATTACCAAAAACCTGACATTAAACAACTTGGTACATAGACTGAGCCTCAAACTCTGAATAAAAAACTCCTAACATGTTTAGAAAGGTGGTTACACTTACCCAAAGAGAAAAAAAAAAAAAAAAAAAAAGAAAAAAAATGGAGGCTGACTAAAACCAAAATCAGAAATTACAAAATAAATAGCTTGCTATTAGCAAGAAAGAAAACAATGGTCACTTAATGTAATCAGAATTTAGAAAAAAATTAATTCAACAAAAACCCTTCTAAGTTTGAAGTCATCCAACGTGACACAATCTTCAAGTAGAAGGCTGATGTTGAATTTGGAAAGATAAATACCATGTTTAGCAGCAGCAACAATTATTATAAAAAGTATTTATTTGGAATTAAATGGGTAAATTTAATTGCATGATATTTATGAATAAAATGCATTATATGAAGATATAATATTAATAACAGTGTATTACACAAACAGGACAAGGGGTAATGGGATGAAGCTGGAACACAAAAAGTTCCACTTAAATATAAAAAAAACCTATTTCACTGTTGAGGTGAGGGAGCCCTGGCACAGGCTGCCCAGGGAGACTGTGGAGTCTCCTTCCTTAGAGGTCTTCAAGACCCTCCTGGACACGTTCCTATGCAACCTGATCTAGGTGAACCTGCTTGAGCAAGGGGGTTGGACTAGATGATCTCTAAAGTTCCCTTCCAACCCTACCATTCTATGATTTCTATGATCCTACAGGGACAAATAATCTCAATGGTAGAAAAGAAGCAATTACGGAAAAAGGAAAAGCTGAAATTCAGGTTACATAAGAGGTTTGGTGCTTCATGAGTAGAGAAGGAAGAAACCTTGAATAACAGAAATTATAGTATGAAGGAAGGAGTATCAACTAATTATAAAATAATATGCAGGTTACTTTATGGAGACATGAAACATCTGAATTGAAATTCTAATTATCAAAGCTAGAAGGAGTTTCAGCCATGTTAGAAAACACAAAGCTGAGCTCCAGCATACATACAGATCAATATTATGAACATGGTATTTTGCTTCTGGCTCAGTATCTCATGTAGAAAGGTGACAAAAGCATTTATTCCTTTTCTGCAACGTAGATAGGCAAAACGATAACTAAACAACCATCCGTTTTGAGAACTCTGCTTTCTGCATTATCAAGAACAGGATGATAGTTTTGTCTCCTTGATACACTTCTACACAGCATTCCAAACACAAAAGCAGCAGATCAAACTCCCTTAAAAGTTGAAATAAATTTATATACAGACACTATTACTCTCCACACATATATTCAGGAATGGAGGCAGAGTCAAATTCTGACCCAACTTGCAGATTGTCTGTTAGTTGTAGTGATGTAGGCATCAGTTCTGAAATGCATTGCACAGCTTCACTGCAGGCATACACAAGGCAAAATCACGCAAACACAAGTCTGGCCACATCTTGCAGGTCAAGGCTCCTATACAACCCATTGTCATTGAAATGTTTTGGTTTGTTGTTTTTTTTTCTTGCAATAAAAAAAATGTTTACATGTTTTTGAACTCAAACACCATGGCACTTGCCCGTCTACTCCAACATTACAAAACCTGAAAAAGACATGTAAAATTTAATTGAACATCTTAAGTAACAAAGCTTTGATATTTAATTTATCTGCTTGAAACTGTAAATTGCCAAAACCAAACCATTATTTTAACCTGACAGTCCCACTGAGATTTCTCACTGCACTACAAGCTTATTCTAAGCTTTTTATGAGCACAAATACTACTAACAGCATGCAGGGAAATAAAATCTCAGATTGAGAGCCAGCTTTGAAAGTCAGCTTGCCATTGTTATAGGTCAAAGCTTCATTTTCACATCTGCACAGGTACTATCTAATCCAGCCTGAAGCCCAAACAACAGAACCAAGGGCTGACGGTCTTTGATGTCATTCTACAGCTCTATAACCTAGTATTTTCTGTAATTCATTTTCCATATTTCTCTTGGGCTCAGATATTTATTAATTTATATGGATTCATATGGTATTTAAGTCCTCAGCCACATAGTTGGCACCATTTCTGCAACATCCTGCTTAAGTTTCAAAAAAACCCTTGATACTGCAATGCAGAATAATATTAGCTAACCAGAGAATCACAGTGTATATTGCCTTACCAGAGAATCACAGTGTATATTGCTCCAATGTGATCTATAAGCCTTGATAAAGCACAGAAGATGATGCTGGGATGTGCTTTAAAAATCGCAAAAGAGATAAAAACTCAATAATGGATGGGATGAAGTCTCTGTAAAGAGGTGTCAAGCTAGACAGCATGGGGACAGAAGTAGCACCAGAAGAGACCTTGCTGGCAAGGAGAGGAGAAAGGGAATAAACCAGGGAATCTGCAATCAGAGAACTGTGAGTGGGTGAGCAGGACCTTATTTAAAAGAGAACCAGTTTTGCTGTCAGGTAACAAATAGCATCTCAGCTGACCATACTTAAAATATTTACCTGGAAAAAACAAGGTGGGGGGGAAAAAAATCAGGAGCTACTGGACTGTTTTCCATAGAGGGGAAGCTACTAATGGTCACTGAATGCTTGTCCAGGAATTTCAACACAAGGTTTACAAGCCATGTCTCTGCTCTTGATGTTTTGTTTAATCGGTCTGTTATACAATTTTTTGTGCTACCCCAGAAAAGTCACAACATGGCAAGCTCCAGCATTTTAAAGGTCTCTAACGTGGTTAAAGGTTAAAAGTTAAAAAGCTGAAGTTAAATCAGGTTAAAGCTTATCTGGAGAAGAGGACTGCAGTTTGCTTCAAATGATTCAGAATCCAGTCAGGTAAACTCCCACCTCCTCAACATTTATTTTGAGATTAAATCTTTAGCATCTTTCCAAGAGTGGCTTCTACAAATTTAGATGTCTGTTGTTTATTTTCCCCTGGAGCAGCATATGTGCTATTTGTGAGTTACAATGAGGACAGCAATGGCCATGATCACATTCCAACAGAGTTTATATGCGGCACCTTCAGCCAGCTAAATGCACAAGGCATACAGCGTTTTCACCATCCACCTTGGAACCAAGCAGAGTTTCACAAGCCACAGCAAAAATGACCAAGTTCCCAACACAGGAAGAACAAGCTAATAGAAAGTTAATTCCTACTTGCCAAAAACAGATAAGAAAGACCTCATCCAACATCTGAGGAAAAAAATAACAATCAATTTTTATACTTTACTCCAGATTAAAGAAGGATATATTTGTATTCAAGACCCCAAAACTGTAGCAGCTCTTCCCATGAGGAGACATAAAGCTGCTGTTCACAGTTGCAACAAGTAGAACTACTGCTGTCAGCATCTCTGCCCAGGCTAGTTCTAATGTCCAGTACAAATCAAGAACACAAGCAATGAAGCTGATGGTTGTATGAGTGATGGATGCATGTTACACAGACTGTAGTTGAGATCAGAATCAAACTAGTCAGTAGCAAGATGATTCTTATTTTTCTGTTTAGAAACCTACAGCCCTTGCAAGAGAGAGCATATGAAAACATTTATATCACTTGTAGGTTAGGGTCTCTCTCAGACAATATAAAACAAGAAAAGAAGAAATGGGTTTGTGTAATTCAAGACCTTTCAAAAAAAAAAAAAAAAAAAAAAGAGTTTCCCATTTTACAGTTTCATTACTAAAGAATATACCTAGGCCTTAATGATTCCTTCTACATATGAAGAAAAAAGTAAATAAAAATCACAAATCACGGGACAATAGGAGTCAGAAGGGATCTCTAAAGATCATCTAGTCCAACCCCAAATGTTATAGAAAATGTTACAGAAATCAGAGACATAGAGAATGTTATAGAAAATGTATAGAACCCCAAAAATATTATAGAAGAAAACAGAAAGACATGACTTAAACTGTGCAGAACATCCATTCCTTTTGCACACAGCAAAATAAGAAGATGTAGCATTTTACCATCAACAAAGCTGCCTACATAGACACCCACTCTTTCTTATTTTCTGTGTCACATTCTTTTAACTCACCTCCTTCTGCATCTTGCTCACAAATACTGACTCAACTGCTTACCATACAGCTTCTTCAGACTTGTTTCCACAGGAAAACTCACCATAGAAAGTTATTCTCTTACGTTATCCATTTTAATTTTTCCCTCTCCTAATATATTTATATACCAATACAAATAATATCCTTGAGAAACGGAGAGGTTATTCTAGGGTATCTGAAATCTGAAATAACTAGGGCAGGATAGTTATTCAACAGATCTAAGCTTCACGCTGTGATGGATTCACACATTTGGTCCCACCTCCCAGTAAGGAGCTGTCAATTACTGCATTCCAGTGCAGGACCATGGACTTCTTCCAGCTTCCTTACTCCACATGCCAGTTCCAGCTGATTGTAGCAACTGAATCACTAGTGCTTTTTTGCATCAGATCCACAAGAAATAAAAGTACTAGACATGAAAATGCAAACCTGCAGTATATTTTGCTTTTTCTCCAAATAGGAATTACTGTTCTGGACGTAATATTTAAGGCTCTGCTTTACCAACATCCAACAGGATTTTAGATTTACAGATCTAAATCTGTAAGAAATGCATGGTATTTATTACCTACAGAGATATGGAGACATGTCTCTCAAATTTTTAGATATCTCTCTGCCTTGTGTGAGGAAACAGCAAATAATTAGAATCTTATATTGCTTTTGTGCTTTTTGAAGGATTCACCTCTCTCAGTTCCTGGACAATCTATATATTAAGTCCACTAAGTACTCTGATTAGAGCTTAAATACGGTTTAAATCAGACACATCTCTAATATAATGCCTCATAAAGATTAACCTGGAATTATGATTATTTTATAGTGCTAGTAGGCAGGAATCCTCTGCTTCATCCAGTTATTTAGACATATTGTCTCCACAAACACATCTATTTATGTTAATCCTTGAAGTATTTTCTGAGTGTATATTTGCAAACGCACACAAGAAATCTCTGCATTGATGGTTTTTACTCTTAAAAAGTACTGTTTCATTACCCAATAGCGGGATTCCTTAATAGCTAGCTAAACATACAGATTAAATCTAGTTCTGATATATCTAACAATGGCTGTGGTCATGGTTCCTCACTGAGGTGCAGAAATAGCCATCTATCTTCTAGCCTAGGAAAGGCAAAAGTGAAAAGATGGAAAAAAAAGAGGAAACAAAAAAAAAAAAAAAGTATTTCAGACTTTCCTACATAGTGGATAATACCAAAACACAAAGTCTGCACAAAAAAAATCTATATATACACACAATCTTTTTAATTAACATAATGACAAGGTTGGTAAAATAAACATATAGCTGAGTGACAGACAGCTTTGTATTTTACTGCAAGAAGCATTAATAGTCCTGACTTCCTGACTGGTAGAATGTAGAATCTAAAAAACTCTGGAGCAATGGTAACATATAATGACAATCCAGTAAAAACAAACAACCAAACTTTAAAAAAACCAAAAAACTAAAGCAACCCCATAACAGAAGAAAGCATATAACAAGATGTCAGGGGGAAAAAAGGAAATAGCCAGAAAAATCCACTTTTTAAGGTAACTTACCACAGAGAATTCACTTTAATGCCATTCAACAATAACACTAAATTGAAGAAATAAAAAAGAGGGTCCACCTAACCTTCCCAGTGAAGCACACGCATCTTGAGTTAAGGAGCAGGAGCATCGTCTTTGAGACTTCAACACTTCTTAAAAATGCCATTTGAAATTGGTCAACAAATGCAAAAATTAGTCATAGTGGAGTAAGAGAGCAAAAGATGTCCACGGGAAGATGGACTACAGCAAATGTAATTAAAGTTTTTTTTGCATTAGCAAGAGTTTGCCATTTCACTAAAAGACTCAAAATCACCAAAGATCCACCAGCTGTTGGGGCACAGTATTCCATCCTCCTCCATCCTATGTAGTAGTAGCCAAAGCCTCATGCCAAAGCTAATGGGATTATTATCTTCCAGAAAGATTATGCTTCAAAGAAAAGCTGAAGTCTGCCTTGGTAAGAATTTCCATCATCTTTATTGGTCAGCTGAATTATTTTCTTTTGCCATAGTGTAGATAGATTTTCACTCTTATCTTGAAATGAGTAAATCTCAAAGCACATTTATGTAAGAAGATGCAATAAAATGCATTTGCAAATCATTCTTTTTGGTTTAAGAAATAGGGAGGAAAACATGAGGTGAAAAATTGCTGAATTCTTCTTTAAGAAATAAAGGTCTGCTACAGTAAAGTTACAAGAGTATAATTATAATATAGTCTATACCCAATAAGTTTAGTAATAAATGATTAAGACACAATATATTCTATAGGGAAATGCCAAGGTGTGACTCAAAGCAGATTAATCTAGGGTAAAAACATTTTAAAAGTAATGCTTTAGACCTTGACAGAGAAAAAACTGTATTCTTGGAGTTCCATCTCTCCTTTCTAAGCAGTACTTGCAGCTTATAGACTCAAACAGAATGAAAATCACTGTCTCACAAAGCAAAACCTCCACCCCAGAAATGTGTCCTGATTACACTCAGAATACAAGTGCATCATATTGCCACAAGTATTTATTAACATGGAGAACAAGCTTGTTCAGAGAATTAGGAGTTCACAGAAAAATAACGCTTGTACCTTTGGATGGCAGTTCAAGTGCAAGCTAGTAAGAAGAAATGCAAAATATTTGACACTTTCTTAGCATAAATAAAAGTACTATGGTGCAGTAAATAAAGAGTTACAAGATGCTGGATATTGTTCTAGACAGCAAGGAGAAAAAAAGCAGATGATATCTCAGCCTCATAATCACTCACATTTTGGAAAGTCTTAATACAATGAAGATATTAAATGAAAATAAGTCTACTATTCTACTTCTATGAAAATAGGTCTACTTTAGATAGATATTCTTCATTCTTATCATTAAAGAAGGTATTTTTGGAAGAATCCAAGGAAGATTGCTCTGCAGTGGCTCACTCTTATTCTTACCATACAAATAATAACAACGATAATACTTCAGTTTTCAATTACAACAACATGCCATGGCTTGCTTCATCTTAAAGTATGCCAGCATTAAACTGGAGCGCATTATATCCATAGAGGAAAAAGAATTAAAACTCACCTCCTCACCTACACAGCAAAGTCAAAGCAACCAGATATGCAGACAGAGCCCATAATAAAGGCTGACAAGCACGTTTACCTTAGATAAAGGGACACCATTTATTGAGATTACACCCCAGAAGTCAAGAGTTTCATCTGCAGCACATGTTTAACATCGGTGCCAAATCAAAAGTGAAACTGCAAAATACAGCCGGGTGACACTAATGACACTTCCGTACTGAAGGGAAAGGTAAGAGCAACGATAAGAGCAACTCAATCACTTGTCAAAGACAACCGAAATGGAGGACAACTCTCAGTCATCCACGAGGACGACAGTTGAGCCAAAATGGCTCTGAGAAATACAAAAAATATGCTTTCTGAAACAGATCTCATTTTCCTTAATTGAAGGTAGGGAGCTAGAGAAGAGGCACGATACTGTTAAGGTGGACTGAAAACAAGAAGAAAATTCTTTGAGGTTTCCTGCTCTGTTATGGGAGACATTTTGATCCTGCTACAGTGGTGGCTACATCCAGCATCTAAAAGTGAACAAGTAAGCAACACATTAACTAATACACATTGAATTAATATTATAAATAGCTCTTCTCTTTACACTGATTACAGAATGTCAGGTCATGGACTAAATATAAAGGGTTTTTTTAAGACACCTGCAAAAAACAAGTAATATTTACATCCAAGTTCTCTTGTCATCAGCAAAACAAACCAGAGGTGCTCTTCAACCGTCTTCCACTGAAAACAAAGCAAACCTTAAGCAAAGTAAACCTATACTGACTGTGCTTTTGGAGGAGGACATAACCATTACCAAAAAAGTCTATTGGCTTTTTCTAAACATCTCACCACTCAAGTGATTTTTGCTCAACTTTAGACTTTAACTACAAATAGTTTATAGAAGTGGATCAGGTTATTCAGCATGTTATTAGGGCAGCACTAAAACAATTACAGGTGTCTGTATGCTTATATGTTTTTATATCATACGTATTAGGCACATCTCTCTTAAAACCAGGGGCTAGAATTTGCCACACTATATCTTTTATTGACATATAATTCCCATTGTGAACTGCTTGAAAGATACACAGTAACTACATTTTTCTGTCTGAAAAAAAAAACCAGGAAAAATAACAGCAAAAACAGTCTTTCATGTGGTATTCCTCATTACATCAATACCTCATCTGCTCCTGTCAAACAGCTGTAGATGTGTGCTTCACAAATACATGTGGCTCTTAACTTGCAGTTGTGTATGTGTTTGAGAGACTGTATGAGAGAAAGTATGCATCAAATTCAAAGGTAGATGGGGAATTAAATGCCAGATCTATAAGCCTGGGATTGTCTTGGGAGAAAAAGAGGAAGACCTTACTTATCACAGCATGTAGCAGAGGCTTCTCTTAAGCTGACATTCTTAATAGGGGAACAAAGAGATGCAATACTCGAAGTAAGGAAGTAAGCAACTGACAGTTTTAGTGATCTCAAAGAATGGCCTAAGCATTCCAAACGCTAAAAAACAGTTTTTTGATTTATGACAGTACACTACTACTGCAGTTCCATTTAACCTCATTGAGAATGAATCTATACAATTTCATTGAACAACTATGGCTATTTTAAAAGTTAAGGCTGGTAAAGTTTCACATTTTAGAAAATCCTGTCAGTAGTTACACAGAAGTTACAAGCTTGAATACAGACAGAAGTCTTCCCAAGATGGAGAAAACCTTCTTTTTTAGATCTTGAACTCATTATATTTTAACACATAAATGTGACTATGATACTGATTTTCCTGAATTATACACAGCAACATTGGAATAAATGCCATAAATCAATAACTGTTCTAAATCTGGTACTCTTTTTTGATGAAAAACAAAAGAGATAGAATGTGTTTGTACATATAAGTACATAAAGCTGTAATTAGGGATGTATATTGTCCCATCAGAATGAAGCAGAATAGATTAAAGTTGAGAGAAAAAAAAAAGAGTCAGGATTACAGACAAGAACATGAGTAAGGATTTAATTTTTCCTTGATGGCAGAGTAACCTTAGCTGAAAATTAATAAATGAATTGATATATTGAGACACAGTAATCAGTGGTACATGTCCATATATCCTCTTAGAGGGAAGCAGCATACAACCAACATTGCTTCTATATGAAGAGGCAATCCACCCTCACATTCTTCATTATTTTCTGTTCCCTGACATTTATTTAACAGTCAGCTCTGTCTGGCCTTACACTGTCCGTTAATGTAGCCCAGGCTCATTTATGTCCTCAATATACTTGCTACTTCTACATGTCCTATTTTCTATTGTAATCTAATCAAAGAGTTCAACAGGAAAAAAAAAATCTATACATGAAAATAACTGTAAACATTTAAATGCTGACATTTAAATAAGTACATTTAAAAGCAGAAACTGATACCAGAGCTGAACGGTAACAAAGATGGTGCTGGGCATCAAATATACTATCTATGGCAAATAAAAAGTGAGTTTAAACAAGATGGGTCTCTAAGTCAAAAATAATGATGAGAAACCTCTATTCTATCACTATATACTGAGATTAACATCTTAACAGAGCACATCTTTTCCAATTCAAGCCTCATTCTTACCTTCCATTCAACCCATAGCCTCTTTTGAGTTTTTTTCCAACTCTTGCGTTCCCATAACAACAATCTAAGACACTAAAGGAACATACATTTAAGTGCAGAGACCACTTCCATAAAGAAAAAGAAAATAAGCCTTTATCTTCATGAAGAAGAAGTTAAACAAATGGGGCAAATCTCTGTACTACTGGCCTCTTACAGGACTAGTATCTCAGTCCACGGCTAACTTAAGCCCCATTGCTTCAGTGAAGAAATTCAAGGGGGTAGCCTCCTTAAACTTGTAGTGCACCTCTCCAAATAGTATCTCAACTCACTAGGAGAATCATCTCTTCTAGAAGTTCCAAGATTCTCGGCCCTTCTGTTTAAAACTCTTTTAAACATATATGTTCATTTCATAATAATATCCTCACTACCTGCATTCATCCAAAACCAAAAACCCAAAACCCAGAAATACCCCGCACTACCTCAGGTGCAAGAAAAAAAGTCATCCTAATGGACCAAGAAATATAAACAGAGCAGAGGTTGAAAACAAATGTTCTGAATCCTACGGAGCATTGCAGTTGTATCAGTATTGTATTACAATAACTAATTGAAGTGTTATTAATAGTAAGGCATTCACATTTTCAATGAAGAACAAAAGCACTCAGTCAAAAGATAACTAAGCAGAATTTTAAAGTCTTCATAGAAACCTTCCTGCCTAAATGCACTGTGAATTAGTGTGTCCTACAATCAGAAAACATTTTCAGTAGGCTTTGGAAAGCCAACACAAAGCATATTCACTCCTAGCCATATAAAACCTGAAACAAAAACTGACATCTCATGGAGACCAAACGTAGCAGACCCTAATTAGCATTACAGAATCCCATTCCCACATAAGTACCTAGGCACATCATGCTTACTGTCAGTGAGAGCAACCATGTAAGAAAAGACATTACTGTGTATGCATGATGGGTCCTATGCGTAGGGCACGGATCTCAGGGAGCAAAAAGGATCTCAAAATTAAGCGGGATTTATTTTCTTCCCCCTAGAAAATTTGCTAGGATTTCCTTTTAATAATACTATTATTTTTAAAATAAATAGAAAATAGAAATAAATGCCATCTGTTTAAATTAACGTGTTCTGTTAGTATTGTTTGATTAGACAGTATGCTACACGGAAGTCACCAGTCAGGTTAATTATCTATGACTGATAATCTGTAAATACCTCAGAAAAACAGTTCTTGCCTGTTTGTTAATCCTGCGTCCATTCTATCCACTCTCTAAACAGGAATCCCACAAACCTGCTGTGACCCACAGGCTTTACCTGCTGAGGTAAAGAACTTTTCCCCAATTCCCACCCATTTACTAGGACAAACCAGTCTTAATGGGCAACCAATAAACCAAAATTACACTCTGTGCAGATACTTCTCTCTTCCAACCCCCCGGAGTGATCTCTTTTGTAGTGTTGCCATAGAAAATGGAAAGGAAACCTCCAATTAGGGAAGAGGTCACTCTTAAGCAGAGATATTATGTAAATATCAGCCAGCCAGCACCCTGGAAAAAAAAAAAATAGAGGCCTCATCCTGCAAGCACCTGAAGGATGGGCTTCAGATGTGCTCTTAGGAGGCCCACGCCGGCAGGACTCGGGTTGTAAGAGCAGGTCAAAGCCCCGCCGACGGCCAGGGCCGCCCGCCCGAACGCAGGTAACGCCCGGGCAGAGGGAGAGCGGCGGAGCCCCGGCCGAGGCGGGTGAGGGATGTGCCGCACCGGGATTCTCCCCCACACTCCCCCTGCAGGCACCGGCGGCGGAGGGGGGAGGTGAGCGTGGGCAGCCCCCCAGGGCTCGGAGGGCTCCCCACCGCTGATAGCTGGCGGGGGTTCGCGGGAGAGCCGGGGCCGGGAAGGAGCCCGGCCGAGCCGTCCCTTCGGTTTGCAGGATCCACCTCTGCCTCTCCCCGCCGGGGGACAGACATCGCCCAGCCCCGCCAAGGACCGGCCGCCCTTCCCGGGGCTTCTCCGCCCGTCAGGTCACCGGCACGGAGAGGCGAGCGGAGACGGGCACGGCCTCGCCCCACCCCGCGATGCACTTTTTCCCCCTGGGTACCTCGCACATCAAAGTCTCCGAGAGCAGCGGCATCCTCCATCTATCTCTATCTTCCTATCTATCCTCCTCCCTCCCTCCCCCCCCCCCTCCCCCGCGCCGCCTCCGCATCACCCACTCGTGCCTCCCGCCGCCGCTACTCACCCACGCCGCTGCCGGCAACGGCGGCAGGGCCCCGCCAAGCACTCTGCCCCCCTCCTTCCCCGGAGCGACCCACCGGCGCGATGCGGACGGAGCGGCGAAGCACCTCCCGGCAGCCGCACCGCACCGTACCGCACCTCGCTGCCGGCGCCGGGCTCCCTCCCCGGCTGTCAGCGGCGGACCGCCCTCGGGAGGCGGTGGCCCCGCGCCGCGCCCCGCCGCCGCCCCGCCCCGAGCGACGAGGAGGGAAGGGGAAGCGAAGGCAAGAGGGGACCAAGGGTGTGGCGGGGGCGAATTGGGTCCTGGAACGTTCACCATCATCGGTTTCCCCGGGACTCTGTTCCCTCTCCTGGAAAGTCGCCCCCTCGCACTGAGGCAAGCGGCGGGCGCAGAAGTCACTCCATCTCGAGATGAGTGTAATATCCCCTTTACGCGGCGCGACGTCGCGACCGGTACGGACCCGGCAAGTCAAGAATAGAGTGCTGAGAAGGATTAATCGGTTTCATGTTTTGTGGTACACCGTACCGTAGCACACAAGAATTAGACACGGGGCTGTCAGATTAGCTCAACTGCTAGCACTC
Source organism: Urocolius indicus (assembly GCA_013401255.1). Taxonomy (NCBI): domain Eukaryota; kingdom Metazoa; phylum Chordata; class Aves; order Coliiformes; family Coliidae; genus Urocolius; species Urocolius indicus. Next base: position 148,975 of record WBNH01009235.1, on the reverse strand, counting down.
CCTAGCCGTGCCAGACGGCTGTAAACCCTAATACCATTTAAAACCTCATTATTTTGATAGAATGGTACAGAATAGCTGCTTGAGGCTCCCGGGCCCAGGCTTTGCTTGCAGTTTTCAAACCAGACTGCCTTTTCTGTGGTGCCATACATTGGCTTTGAACGTGCCTTTACTAAAACACAGTTTGCAAGTATCTTTCTGTTGATCTAGATTCAATGAATCTGGCCCTGTGAATGCAGCAGAACTCTATTTCTGTTAGCTAAATACTGACACCTCAGGGAGTGAGAATGGTCATGATGACTGGCTTGATGTTATGTTGCTGGCTGATGCACTGTGTATAGAGACCCAGGATCACACTGAAAATAAGCAGTTTTACCATTCTATTTGGGGTTTTTTGTGGTGTTGTTGCCAGGGTGTTTAGTCTCTCCTTAGCTTAATTTTACAAGATGGATATAGGGAAATAACTAGATAGATTTGAAAGAAGAATTGCAAATACAAGAAACACATTTCAGTCATGAAACATGCTCAAAGAAATAGGTTGATGGGGGTCAACAGAAAGGCAACTCTGGGCTGCAACATAGAAATTTGACAAGAAGGTGCCAGTCTAGTGGATAAAACCGTGATACTATTGATGGCCAAATCAAACGTTTCACATCCAAATTTGAAGTGGAACACAAAGTTAACACTACAGGCAATTAAACAGTCAGAACCACCTTTTGAGTCCCAAAGGAAACATGCATTGCTGGGCAGTGTGAAGCAATGTTTAAACAAATCTTTCAAAAGGGAGTAATGTCAAACAGGAACTAAAGAAATTTTTTACCCAGAATAACCCTGGAAATATCTCTTCTATAGAGAAAATGCTGCTTTTGCTTTTTCAAAATCAATAAGAATCAAATGTCTTGGCTGGTGTTAATTACTTCATTTAGTTTATTTGTTCCATTTTCCAAGGCAATTTCAGGTATAAATGTTTGTATCTGATTGACCTTACGAAATGTCAACACATTTATTAGTGGCTAAGTTCCAAGTCTGGATTTACAGAATCATAATAAGCAGCTTGTTATGCTCTAGCTGCTATCTAACTGTTCTTTACAGGAATAAAAATTTTGGGCCTTAGTTCATCCTCTGGTCAGGGAGAGAGGAAACTGGAGCTCTTAAATAATATATGTATGGCCTTATATTAATGTCCCTTGTGCAAGGATGCGGTGGTGTATTCTGAAGAAAGGCAGGATGTTCTGCTTAGGATTTGCTTATAATGGGCTGGTGAATAGGGTTGTTGCACATAAACTGTTTTCTTACTTTATAAAATATTTTTCACTTAAAAGCACTTCAAAATAAATAAGAAGGTGAAATGTACAAGTTGGCTAGCACAGTGTTTCTCAGTATTTTTAATTAATAAAAGTGTGGCTTAGCTTTTTTTTTTTAAATTTACATATGTTGGGCTTTGTTTAAACGTTTTGTTGGGTCATCATCTTCTTGTCTGCACAAAGTCAAAAAGATTAGCTTCCTGTCAGACATGGCTTTATAAGCCGCTGTTCCCTTCAGCTGGAGAGAAACTGTCACTTTGTGAACCCTAGAGCATGCTTTGGAGAACGTGTGGCTTGAGACCCATTGATGTTTAGATGCTGAGGGACCCATTGTGCTGTCTGCACTGCACAAGTGTGCTGTGAAGATGATCCCCTCCCCAAAGAACTGATGCTATTAGCGCACATGGAATATCCAAGAGACTGTAATACCGAATGAAAGTAAAGATTTGAAGTCTGACCTGTCTGTTTGTTCGCATCAGCATTGTATCTTGCTGGAAGAAAATGGGGTGCTGCAAGACTTGCCTAAGTTCACACAGGAATTCTGTGGGTCAGCCAGATATTAATCCTGATATATCCTGGTAACTGTGTTGTTCCTGATAATGTTCTAAAAACACACACAGAGCGTGCAGCTCTGAAATACAGAAGACATCTGCAAAGGAAAAGAAACATTTTGCCCTGGTAGTGGCTAATATATTATTACTGTTATTTGGCTGTTGCATTAACAGCTTTCTAACTTTGCTTTTAGTGATTGGTAAAGCAAATCGAACTCCTGAGTCTAAAAAGTTCCATGTGAGACATCAACAAGAAAATATTCGTCTCTGTTCTGAATCCTTCAAAATCAATATAAATTCTCCATTTAGTTCAGGAGGAATAGAGCTGGGACTTAAAAGTAACACCTTAAGAATACATTAAAAGCCTTTTGGTAGCTTTATAGCTATGCAGTTTAGATTTAGAAGCATTTGAACTTTATTGTATTCATCATGAAATAACTATAATAAATAGAAAGCAAAATAAAATTTCAAGGGCAGGCCATAATTGAAAAGTGGATCCATTTTTAGTATTGTTATACTCATTGTAAAGAGCTTTAAGCCTGCAGACTAGCAGAAGTATGTCAGAATCCTTACTCTAAATTTGCCCTAACATTTTAATCATAATAAAAATCTCTTGTAAGCAGTGGTCATCCTCCTGCTCACTTAAAACAACGTGTGAGAATTTTTTACAACTTCATCTCTAAATAATTGTGATGCTTTAAGCCCTTACATTATTTTATGTAAAAAAAAAAAAATACCTAGAACACTTTGGAAACATTCACATACAGAGGGCCAGATTTTCTGCTGCTGTAAATGTACAAGGATTTCATTGTTTGGTTTTTATTCTTGCTGTTGTTATTATTATTTAGAAATCAGAAATACACATCTAAGGACAGATTTTTTTTTTTACAGTTATGTTTTTTTTCCCTTTGAAATGCAGCCATCTGCAGGCAATGATATAATAGTGCATAGCAGCACTGCAACAATTATGTAGAATATATGACTATATTTAAAACTTCTCACTGCTCTCTACTGGTTATTATTCATGTTAATACTGCTTCAGGATAGGAAAGGAAAAATGAACTACTGAGAGACAACTTTAAGTAGACTGATTGTAAATATCCACTTTAAAGGGTTTGGGTTTGATCTTTCACAGGAATGATTTTTCTAGAAAAGTTGGATTCAAAACTTGGATTTCAGAAAACCTGGGAGATTCAGAGTCATTGAAATGGAATTAGGTGTATTCTTCGAAGTTACGCCAGCATTGTGAAGCTTGCAGTGGATTTTCATTTAAAACAGTACCGGTTTGATATTACTTTTATTTNTGAAGACCTCCAAGGTAGGAGACTCCATAACCTCCCTGGGCAGCCTGTTCCAGTGCTCCATCACAGTAAAATAGGTTTTTTCTTATGTTTAAATGGAACTTTTTGTGTTCCAGCTTCATTCCATTTCCCCTTGCCCTATTGCTAGCTATCATAGAATGGTAGGGGTTTGGAGGGACCTTTATTATGATTCAAGATTGCAGTGAAGAGCTGTCCTGATTTTCTGTAGTAGCTGAGATATGTTTTACTCAGAGAGCTGACCTGTGTAGGGGATGCTGAGGCTCTCTCTCCATATTGTGGGTGCATCTCTGACAAGGCTACCTTGGCCCCAGAGCAAAGGTGCTGCTCATATAACCCTAGAGCATCTGTCTTGCTATGCAGTCACGTATAAAATTAAGTGTTGTTAACACACACACACACACACACACACACACAAGTCATCTACCATGCTGTTGATTTTCAAAACACAGAACTTGTATCTGCTGAACCAAAAAGGAGACTGGTTCTGGTGTCTGCAGCTCATAAGGTGGTACTGTAACTGATTAGAGGTGCCAGTCAGTTTGGCCAAGCGCAAAAACTGCCTACACTTGCCTCCAGCCTCATATGCATCCAACAAATTATTTCTATAACATGTATTTTGTTAGAATCAAATCTTCTTTTACAAATGGTAGAAACACTGATGTGACAAGTTGTGGCATATCTTTCTGATGATATTTTTTCCTTTCTCTCACCCTATGGATAGGTTCTGCCATAGATGGGTGTTGTTAGACTGTCCAGAAATAGCATGCATTACAAACATGTGCTTCTAATAGGGAATCCTTGCCTTTCACAGACATCAATAGCAGCCAAAGAAATCAGACTGCAATTAAGAGCTGAAATATGTAGCTTTAACAATAATGTTACATTTTCTTATGTATGTTAGAATGCTTCTCAACAGATATGTACACACTTTTAATATTTTCTTGCACCTGTTTTTGAGAAGTCACTTCTTCCTGAATAGAGAGGGAAGAGTCTTCTGGGAGTATAAACCCTGAAATTAGGATTTATTATAGGCTTTATGTACAGCTGACTTGGTTAAAAGCTTGCTGTGCTGTCTTGCTGTGCAGTCACATATCAAATTAAAAATGACAGTATAAATAGATGAAGTTAATGACTATGCAGTGGAATATGGGAATAAAGTATTTGATTCTTGTTAAAACAAAGGGGAAAACTGAAGCTTTACAGTATATTAACCTGTGTTTGGTCAAAATGCTGATACAGAAGTAAGCACTGGGCCTTTGGATGCCAATTGATTTCAGGTGCTACCTGCATAGTTCTCCTTAATGCCTGTGTTGAGATGATTAGTTGTAATAAGGAGAGGCTAGGGATTAACAGGGTAAAAATAACAGCTATTATGCTTCTTTGAAGGGGTTCTCCAAGGATATGTTCCCATGGTTCAGTCATACTTGCTTTAGTACATAATGCACTCAGATATTCAGAGCTTTTTTTGGACAAAGGCTGCTAACCATGGCTGTTAAGAACATGCAATTTTGGTGGACTTTTTCTTCTCTTCACAATTCTTATTGTTTTCAATGATGAGTTCTTTAATGTCCAGCTCAACTATCTAAAGACAGGATCTTGCTATAATATTGTCTATTATATCTATATTGATAATATATGTTTAACAATTCTAGCTATAGCATTCTGTGATAGAAACTTCAAGTGCAATGGAAAAAAGGAAAATAAAATATACTGTATTAATCATCCAACCATATCAAAATTTAATCATATGGAAGATTTTACTGTACTTCTACATAAGATAACATGTTTAGAAAGTAGAAGTACTTTTTTTGTATCTATATACTCAAAACTGCAGGCTCGGGACATTATACAAGATTATGTGAGATTTGAAAGGGTAGCAGCTAGTCAGAAATCCTCATTAAGAAATACCACAGCTTCTGTTATGCCCACTGAGGTAAATCCTCAATCAGTAACACAAAATTGAGAAGTATTTTACTGCTGTTGTGCAGGTAACTGCAAGACTTGTTTTGGGGAATATTGAGGGATTCTTCTGTATGTATCTTTCTTAGAGAATGAAATAAGGTTGCTCTCATTAAGTTCATCATCGTGAAGGAAAAAAGGCAATGGGAAAATGAAGAGATAGCCTCATAAATTCCTTCCCTTTTCCCTATTAAAAGAGAAGAGGTCCAAGTATTTGTATATATCTTTGGAAACTAGAGTGTAACTCAGTATAAGAGATCTGCAAGCTTTGCTGTTTCTCACTAGAAAGCAGGTCTTTTTAAATCAGAGTAGGACTTTGAATCTTGAAGATGAATGTGCCTTTAGAGGTAGATATTGTATAGGACCAGCTGCTAATCAAAGGAGAAGATACTGGCATCAGTGAGTTATACCCTGTAGAAAATGAAATAAGCACTGCATTACTCATCTCAATAGTGCACTAGCATGATATTTGTCAGTGAAGATACCAAAATTGCTCCTATATGATTATATTTGTTTAAATACTCCAAGGCAAAATAGCTGAAATTTTTCCTAGCTGCCTATAGGTTCCTGGTGTTGCAGAATTTGGAATTCTTTTGTACTTAAGTGTTAATTATTATAGCTCTATCTTTACAATGTTTGGCCTGAGGAAAAGGTACAAAATAAATTAATATCTGCCTAGAGTTCAGTAACAACTTGAGCAATTAAGATTGTGTAAACATAGACTTCTGTCCAAGTAACATGTGGTGCTTTTATTTTTTCTTATGCCCTCAGACAAGTTACAGTGAGCTTTCTCTGTCTTTTTTCTCCCCTCCCTTTTTTTTTTTTTTTTTAGATGGTTTCAGAAAAATGCCTTCCAGTACTCAGATATTTGATGGCTATCCCAGTAGTTCACTCTCCTGGCCACTTCAACATATTGTATTGGCATAGCCAGAATTGAGAAAAATAAAACTGATCAAAATTTGATATGAAAAAGAAGAATGGATATAGTCTATGCAATTTAATTATACCAAAAAGAACAGAGTAGAATAGTTTAGCTTAGTTAGAAGAGAACTACAATAGTCATCTTGTCCAACTGTAATATATGTGGGTGGAGATTGAAATTATAATTTTACAGTGGACGAGGGAATCACATTGCAAATAAAGATTAAGAAACAACATGGATGCATGTCAAACAAAATTTAATTAAACAGTATCATTGGAAGCCCAGTTATTAAGAGTAATAATACAAAAATGTGGTGAGGACACCCATGAGATGGTATTATATATACCACAGTTTGAAAAAGGTTCAGTCAGCTGTTGTCTAGTCATGGTAACGTAGTAGTGGGGTCAAACAGATCAAGTGGGAACATAATAGTAGGAGGTATATGTAAATTTGGCTATGAGAAGATACAAAGAATATATAATTGAGGAAAGAGTAGTCAGTGATAGAGATGATCGAACTGCTGAGATTCCTGTGATAGCACTGTTTATGCTGCAGGTAGTATGTATGCAGGTAGCATATATTGTACTCAGATATGGTGAGGCTGCACCTCAAATACTGTGTCCAGTTTTGGGCCCTGGTCTACAAGGACACTGAGGTGCTGGAGAGGATCCAGAGGCAGACTGTCAAGCTAGGAAACGATTTGGAGGATGTCTCCTGTGAGGAACAGCTGAGGGGTCTGGGGCTGTTTAGCCTGGAGAAAAGAAGGCTCAGGGAGACCTTATCACTCTCTACAACCACCTGAAAAGAAAGGAAGTTGTAGCAAGGTGGAGGTCGATCTGTTCTCCCTAGTAACGAGCAATAGAACAAGAGAAAATGGCCTCAACTTGCACCAGGAGAGGTTCAGGCTGGATATGAGGAGGAATTTCTTTCCTGAAAGGGCTGTCAGGCATTGGAACGGGCTGCCCAGGGAGGTAGTGGAGTCACTGCCCCTGGAGGTGTTTAAGAGACAGTTGGATGTTGCACTTAGGGAAGTAGTCCAGTGGTTGATAAGGGAAATAGTCTAGTGGTTGATAGCGTGGGACAAAGGCTGGATTTGAGGATCCTAAAGATCTCTTCCAGCTGAAACGATTCTATGATTCTGAAAAGTGATTCATTCTCTGAGCAATATCCCAAAGCCCATCTAAGGAGATTGAAGGGAAAAAAATAAACAAATAGAACAGTTTGTAAGTGCTCACTGTATGAAACAGGTTTAATCTGGTGCTCAGAGTTTCTGCATCATTTCCCTGGCTTTAAAAAAAAAAAAAAATTTAAAAAAATGTCTGTATAACTGCATTTGGAATTTAGCTTCCCTACCCCCTACAGAAGCCCCTCCTGCTCAAATGGAATGAGCAAGGCACAGTGTATATAAAACACTTTGTGGTGCCAGATGTGAGGCAGTGTAGCACAGTGTTCCCTGCTTCAGAAAAACAATGGTCTCTGACATAAAGGGAAAATGAAATGAAGCTTCAAAAGAAATGTTCAGTGCCTTGGGCATCTATCAAAGGGTATGACAGTATTGAATTATTTAGGTAACTCGCCCTACTAGACTGTGCTCTTTTATGAATCATTTCAAGTGGCTTGGGCCCTAACCACAAAAAATCTTAGCATATTCTAAAGACTTTGAGAATGGCCAAGAGGAAAAATTAGGTGAGTTAAAAATTTAGAAAATTTTGTGAACTTCAAATTGCATTTTAATGAAGTAATCTTTATGGTCTTGACAGGTGACTTAAAAAAAATTAAAATGGCTACACTCTACCCTGCCCCATCTCAGTCCACCAGAGAAATTCAGGGTGAGATTAAGATAACTTAAGATAAATTAAGAATTAAATTGGTATTTCCTTTTTTTAGCCTGTGTCCCAAGAGTTTCTTCAAGATTTGTTTCTTCTTCCCACTCTGCTATTGAAACCCCTACCATTCTATGATTCTATGAAAGTTTTATCTTACAACCAAATGTCACCCTGAACATGTGTAACAAGCAGATTTCTTACTGTATAAAGACTAATTAATGCACTAGTTCGCATATGTATGTTAACAAAGGCACAAAAAATAAAACAAATGTATTACTGTCTTTTAAATTTCTAACTGTGAATATTTTCAACCGTTGTGTTAGCTAAGCAATGTTTTGAGCAAGCAAAGCATTATGCTGATCAGATATCCAAATTTGGCTCTTACTAAAGACTGTAAGACTGGCTCATCAATGATCTCAGCTGAGTCCACCAGAAAAACCTTTCTAGGTTAACTTAGTGAGATTAACAATAAAGGAACAACAGGGATTGCTCTAAATACCGTATCTTTTAAAAGTGATCTATTGCAAAATTCAGATGGATTTGAACACATACCAACATTCTTTAAAGAAGAACAGTTCACAAACTGAATACCCTTTGTGGTAAGATGAGAAACTATCTACATTTGAAGTACAAAAGGATGTTGATAAAAATCTCAGTGCTGGATGAAATTCTGAAAAATATTCTGAACTATCTTGTTCTCCGAGGCATTATTTCTAATACCTCAATATTCCTTATAAAAGTTTGTGTCTCTTTGTCTTAAAAAACTCTCTGAAAACAGTGCACAAATGATCTGTTTCAGTGTTCTTGTGGAGTTTTAATGGCTTATCTGAATATACTTGGCTGCAAACTATTACTACCTGTTCTAAACCCCTTGAGCACTGAAAGGATTTTCTTTCCAGAAGACTTTGCATATTTTGAAGTATTTTCTTTACTAAGGCTGAAAGGCTAATTTTTCCACCTTTTCCTGAAATCCCATCTATGTTTTCAATCACTCACTGCTGTCCTCTAGACTTTGTCCACATGATTCACCTCTTTCCCAACTATGGACCTGGGTTTTCAAGTACAGTTTTGAAGTCAGCTATGGCCTTACAATCCTGCGTAGTGAAAGGATTACCTCCTGTATGCCTTGCATCCCACAATGGCACTTGCCTTTATCTGAAATAGAATGTCATTTTTGATTTATCGCTTTTTTAATCTAATATAATCCCCAATGCTAACAGGATACCCAGCCTGTTATTCTTCATCCTGTGTTGGCTTCTTGATCCATACTGTTATTGACTTATCCTAGATCAGAGAGTAGTTGTATGAAATGTAATATCCTGTATTTTTTCTTCTGAAATTCCATCTTGCAGGACCACCTGCACACAGGAACTCGTCCAGGTGAGTTTTGAATGTCTCAAGAGCAGGAGTCTCAACAACCCATCTAGGTAGCCTGTTCCAGTGCTCCCTCACCTGAGCAGTGAAGAAATTCTTCCTTGTATTTTTTAGGAACTTCTTACATTCCAGCTTATACCCATTGCCCCTTGTCCTATCATTGGACATCATTGAGAAGAGCCTGTAATTAAGTGGTATCTTCTGATTAATATATTGGGAAAAACAAGGGAAATGCAAACCGTCTTGTATTAAAAATGTGCTGGTGTTCCTTTTCCTGTTATTGAAGTCAGAATTGCATTACTTATTTGTTCAGCAGGAGCAGCATTTCTAGGAAGTATTTCTCAGAAATGGAACTCTTGCTATACCTGTGACTGAGGGGAGATCTCATTAATATTTACAAATATCTAAATGGTGGGTGTCAGGAGGTTAGGGCATCCCTTTTTTCTATTGTACCTAGCAACAGGACAAGGGGTAATGGGATGAAGCTGGAAGACAAAAAATTCCACTTAAATATAAGAAAAAACTATTTCACTGTGAGAGTGACGGAGCACTGGCACAGGCTGCCCAGAGGGGTTGTGGAGTCTCCTTCCTTGGAGGTCTTCAAGACCCGCCTAGACACATTCCTCTACAACCTGATATAAGTGGACCTACTTCTGCAGGGGGGTTGGACTAGATGATCTCTAAAAGTCCCTTCCAACTCTTACCATTCTATGATTCTATGATGCAAGTGCATTACTACTGTATTTTAGCACTGGAGAGAAATAGATGACTAGTTAAAAGCCAGATAGCTGATATTACCTTGATGGTGTTTTGTAAGCACTTGCTTATAAATATGCATGGACATAAGGTAAAAGATATTATGAATACAAAGTTAAGTCCAATATTAGGAAAGACCACAACTATACTACTCCTGTCCTTTTAGGTATATTTGCCGTGGACTTTGCTTTTACTTGCATCCCAATTTCTTTGTCTTTGGAGTTTTGATATTATTAAGCTGTTTGTGAAGGAATCCGTGTTCTGTATGCCAGCTTGATTTGGGGTTATTTTTGGTGGAGAGTGAGCTACAAAAAAATCTAAAGTCACTACTGTAGCCTTCAATATTAGATTCTATATTCTTAGTACGAACAATTTAAATTAGAATATTAGAATATCCTGTGGTTGCAGAATTATTCTGCTGATTCTATGCTTGACATAAAAATGAAGAGAATATTACTTTCTTAGTCCTCACAGAAGACTACTAGGAAAAATTGGATTGTATGGATGTCTTATTGATAGCTAACCGGTGTATTATGGTTGAGAAGTACTTTTTTTTCATTTAATGTTGTAAAATAGCTTCCAGTTGTGTCAATCTCAGCTCTGGTGTAGGTAGTCATAGCCAACCCAGTCTTTGCTGTTCTGAACCCAACACTTTTGCCAGTTAAGCTAGTCTTACTGCTTCCATTGTCACGTTGATCTTGATGATTCCGTCTTTATACATTGGAGTCATTAACAAATGAAATATTGAAGTCTCTTTTCCTCCAACTTCTGTTAATTGTCAGAATTCACAGTTGCTCTGAAGAAGTTACCCAGTTATTGACATAACACTTTTAATAGAGTCAATGAACTAGTCGCTTTTTTTGTATTGAACTGTTTGTTTTCAAGTTTTAACTATTGTGAAAGAAATCAAACTAGGAGCCAACATTTAAAGTATAATTACTTATCTTGTACCATCATCTATGTCCTCAAGCTAAGCAGCTTTTATTCAGTTTTAGAAATCAACATCTTGAGGTAGAAATAGGTTTTATTCTCAAGTTGCTTTTTCTTTTTAAAGGGTCTGAAGGTCAGACATGGTTCTTGTGCTCTTTCAGCTTCATTTGCAAATACTGAATGATAGTAAGTAATTTTTCAGTGATATATCTTTTTATTATTACTAAATCATATTTAAGATTATGAAAGATTTTAATACTTCTTGTGAATTAATGCCAGGCTGTTCAGAACAAGGAGAAAAGAATCTTGAGGTCATTTAAAGGATTTCACATATTTAACATAAACTTATATCTTTTTAAAGTATCAAAATGCTTCTCTCAGGTGGAGTGGTTTTTCCTAGTCCAGTTGTTTAGAGCTGTGATCTCAAATAGTGTATGTACGTCAAGATAATTTCTTTTTCTTGTTTTCATAATTGGACTCAAGATGCAAGCTGTAGTAGACAGCTGTAAATCTCACCAAATCTACAGTTTCTTTCTTCTGGGGCAATTAAATTGTCAAGCAGTTATCAAATATTCTCCTAGTAATAGGTCATTGTTAACTAAAAAATCACAAGAAGCTGAAACAATAAAACACAGACATCTTTCTTACCAATTGTATCTCCATCTTCCATTCTAGGACAGTCTGCCTAGATACCTGCCAATTCTTCCCACTGGCTTCTCTCTCCAGATTTCTCATCCCACCAAATATTGTTTGATATGCAGCAACTTATTTTGGTCAAGAAATACAATTTCTGAAGAAATCAAGTAATAACCAGCTAAAAATGATCTGTTTCTAAAATTATTCCATTCTTTCAAACTTTCAGTTGTTATTTGAGGCTGCAAGCTGAAATCTACCTGCCATTTATTTGTTCATGATGCTTGTTTACAAGACTTTTCATCTGAGGTCTGAGACTATTGCTGAATCCTTGTCTTCTTTACACAGCCCTAACTCAAGCCAGCTCAACACATTAATACTGGAAAAATTTAATACCTTGACAAGGCCATGCCATGTAATATAGAGAAGGATTCATAGCAGCCACAGATCACACTGACTCCCTGTGTGCACACTATAATGAACACAGCAGAGGTGCACTGCCACCCTGAATACACCACCTACCAGATTCCAGAATGTTTTGCAGACGTATGACAGTATTAATCTCTTTCTCAAAATCTTGCAATACTTTTCATTTACCAAGGATTTTATTGCACTACATATTATTGTTCGTTTCTAATCAAAACAGATAGAAAAATAATATATGGGATACAAAAGAAATCACAAAAGAAGTCATGAAAGGCTGTGGGAACTGGAGCTGTTTAGTCTAGAGAAGAGACTGAGGGGAATCTTATTACTATTTACAAATATCTAAATGGTGGATGTCAGGAGGTTGGAGCATCCCTTTTTTCAATGGTATATAGCAATAGGACAAGGGGTGATGGAATGAAGCTGGAACACAAAAAGCTCCATTTAAATATAAGAAAAAACTATTTCACTGTGAGGGTGAGGCAGTCCTGGCACAGGCTGCTCAGAGGGGTTGTGGAGTCTCCTTCCTTGGAGGTCTTCAAGACCCGCCTGGACATGTTCCTGTGTGACCTGAAGGATAGCATGGTCTTGAGAGTGAGGCTTTATTTTTGAAAAATAATTTCAAGTTCTTTGTCATCTTTTCTTTCTGTTGTAGGATTATTTCGTGTATAAAATTGTGTAGCTTTAGTGGAGAACAATTCTGTCGCAAAGAACAACAGTATCTTCAAAAGGAAACAGCAGCTGCTATTTATGACCTGAACTCTTTAATGGCTCTTGTCATCCTAAGGTTTTACATGGACCCTAATCCAAAATTTCACTGAAGATGATTTTTTTTACTTTTATCCTTAATTGTTTTGCATTATAAATGGTATTTCAAAAGCAGGATAAGAAAAATATTCCATAAGTAAGAAAAGTAAGCACATTAATGCAGAATTAGGTCTATCATAATATATACCTGACTTCAATAGTTTGGGGTTATCATTTATTTATTATTGTTATAAGCTCCATTTCAGTGAATTAATTATGTCATTATCAGACATTCCTAGTGAAGCCTATTTATACACCTTCAAGACTGTGCCTTAGATATTGAACTCTGTTGTTGTATAGGAAGGTTTGAAGTTGCAGTGAGCTCCTGCATCTGGAATTTTCCTACTCTTGAATGATTCCTTCTATTGAAACAGAATGTGTCTTCATATTACTAGACTATTCAAGGATATAGAAGGCAGTGAAGGTTTTAGTTCTGCATGAAACTTTCCCTATTCAAATAATATTTTGGACTTCTGTTGTTTAAAATGAACTGAAAAGGGAAAGCCTAACTCAACTGCTCTTTCAAGAATGATTCTGCAGCCTCAGCTATTTCTATTCAAAGAGTTTTCATCCAGTAACCTATAAGAAACACATGAAAACTAAAACTGCGTGTTGAATGTAATTTTTCAGATTTATGGATGCTTCTTGATTTACTCAGATAAAAACAGCAGTTATGTTTCATAGGCTGTTATATGAAAGGCAACAACTTGTGCAATCACCTTATATTTTCCTTGACCCAAACCAAATACAATATCCATATTTAAACCAATGTTATAAATTACTTTTATCTGCAGTTTGATATTCTACATAACTATAGAATAAAAAATAATGCTTGTGTAGATCTTATCTCTTCCTAGAGCAGCTTTTCCTTTTTGCCAAGTGTAAGCATTTGAGGGGAAAATATAAAGAAAATGGGTGGATTATGTGATCACACAAGCTGCAATTCATTAAAAAATTAGAAAGAATTCTGAGTAATTCTGGTTTCTTAGGTTACTGTGAAATGGTTTGGAAATATTTCATAGATATCATAGAATTATCATAGATAATTTATGAAATTCTATGCAGGTATACCTCTACATGAAGGAGTGAGAAAAAATGATTTTACCTGAGTAGGATTTGTGAAAGTTATTAAAAGATGGGTATATTGCTGGTACATAGAGTTCTGCTGAGAGAAAATATACATAAGAACTGCTTGTAAAGTATAAAAGATGATCTCAGTTCTTCAAAATGACAGTAGGTTGTATTGTGTGAGCAGAAACAGGCATTTGTTCTGAACTGTTTCCTGTGGGAGAAAGTTTGTAGTGTTTGTCTCTACTTCTTTCTTTAGGACTTTCTACTTGATAACAAAGATTTTGTCTTCTTCATTTCTTGTGAGGACCATTTTAGGCACTTACTTCTTGCATATTATCAGAGAAATCAAGAAAATAACTGACCACATTGCATGCCTGTGCATGACAAGACAGTGAAGAGTCAGATCATTACCATGCAGCTGAGTGCAGTGTCGAGATACCACATCTGTTACATCTTTTGATTTCCTCAGACATGCCCTCTTTTTCTTCCTGGAAACTTTCCTAAGAGAAATGTGAGGATTTTTCTCACAGGTTGAGGACTTTTTGCATGCTGTCAGACCAGTAACTCTAACTGGGCTGCAATAAATCTGGAAATGCTGAGTATGTGGAATTCATAATGCTGGACTAAGCAGGTGCACAGCTCTGCAGGTAGAGCATGTTTGTAATGTGTTGTTACAGAGATTGCTGATTGCTGACCAGGTGCAGAGCATCTGAAAAGTGGCTGCACAGTATGTCCACCACTTCTGGAAAATAGGAGTCTTTTTTCTCCATAAACGCAGGGTAGGAATATAGTAGTTGTAAAGCACTTAAAACATTTAGATTAAGAGTCTAAAAAGAGCATTTAATTTATAGCTGAAGATGTGAATTTGATCAGTTTAAACCTGAGTTAAAACTGTGAAACCTCTATGAGGTTTAAGCTCCCACTAGTAAATTAGTATTTCACACTTCCTTCACTCTGCAGTTTCATCCAAAGGCAAATTTAAACAATTCCAGTTGAATTGTGGAAAAGTGGAATATGTTACCTGTATTTATATTGAAATAGATGTTGAAAACCTAACAATAGATATTGCCCAGCATGCTACAGTCTGTTCCCACTTACAAATTACTTTTCAGAAGTGCTTTTACCTTGAGAGTTTAGGAAAATTATTTTCTATCACCTTCACATTATTAGAAATCACATTTTTTCTTTCTAATTAGTACATAACATACTTTTCCACTATCTAAAAACAGCAAGTGCTTTTAAAAAAGTAGTGTTATTGCCACCTGGTGGAAGCTTTGTGTGAGTGTAATGATAGGCTCATGAACATGTCGAAACTGCTCAATCTGACCAACAGCATTCTGTGAGAATAAAGACAAACTACCTTTGGCATCCCGAGAATAATTAGGTGACTGCATTTGATATGACAAACAGCATTATCAAAGAGCTGCAACCTGTCCCCACCGTCCTTTCAATGTTAAGTAAAGTCACTATTAATGTTAGGAAATTTCACTGCTGTTGATGTTAATCAACAGGATCGAAGTTCTGACAAATAAATAAACCTCAACAAGCACAGTGAAATATATAGTAGAAAAAAACAGTATGTAAAAGGTTTTGGGGAGATAAGAGCCTAACAGACAAAGAATGGAGGTTTAAATCTGCATTTCAAATTGACTGAACCCTTTCTCTTGGTTAGTAACTGACTATGAAAAATGGGAACATTGTGGATAATAATTCTTAAATTCTCTCTTTAATAATTCCTAAACACTTCACTTTCTTAAACACTTTACATGTCTGTGAGTGCACTTATGTTCAAAGCTTTGAGATCAGAGGCCATTTTTTTTTAGCAGGAAGCAGTGAGATTTGAAGATTGTAATATTGGCACAAATACGAATTGAAAGTTTAATAGCTAATATGAGTCTAAGAAGGCTTCCTGACTAAGACACTGAAAACCACTCTATGATAGAATTTGATTTGACATGTATAGGACTAATAGCACATATTTCCTGACAGAAATTTAATTGTCAATGTTTTGTACGTTTTTAAAACCTTGATACAATTCTCTGCAGTCTCTATTACAGAATCCTTTACATTAAATGTGCCTGAAATGGAGACGTAGCAACTCAATTTTTCAGACAGTTGTTTATATATAATATTATGTGGACAGAGAACATGTCTGTGAGTGCTGCTGCGTAGCAGATGGAATCCAGGAAAAGACAGAAAGTAGTTTATAGGAATTTTTTTTGTAATATCCTTTGAAAATTATTAACACTTTGTATTTCAAGCCATAGGAACTTGTTTGCTTAACAAAGGAATTGCCATCTCTTATTTGTACACAACGAGATGGAGATTTATTTCTTCTGAAATGTTGGAAGATGCTTAAAATTTTTATTCATAATTGTCAGGACTGAATTAGCTAGTTCCAGAATTAAATTCCCTTTAACTGTCAAATTCTAGATGTTACACTGCCAGCCATGAGGAATATGGTTAGTCCTCGCTGTATTACCTTCTATAATGATCTGCTCCTCTTTCTTCTTTTCTCCTGCAATTGGGGAGAAACAGAATAGAAAAATCTTTGCTTTAGAGATTCTTCTTTTTTTTTTTTTTTGTAATTAATTAAAATTGTTCTACAAAAGAGAGGGGGAAATGATGTCTACAATACACTTAGATGAAGAAAGTGTATGGAATATATTGAGGCCAGTTCATAACTATATTGGGGAAAAGGTTTGGAGAATCTGTAACATTTTTACTGCAGTCCTTGTAGAAATTCTTGTATCACTGCCTTCCAGTTTTGCTCTCATTCAAAGTCCAGTACAAAGCTGTACTCCAGAAAGCAAAAACAGTCTCTTGCTTTTGGGAACACTAGAAATTACCAGAATTGTGCAGGATACAGAACAGTCTAAACAAAATTACACAGAAATCATGAAAGATCTTTGAATTCTTTATTTAACATGAATGAGGGAATATATTTGGTTTTACAGTTTCTTGTTCATGTTTGGCATGCTTGTTTAATCTATAAAGCTGTCTGTTATATAGTCTAACAGATGGCAGACTTATGTGACCCATTCAACACGCATACAGTGTTCTAGCTGCCCTAGCTTGGATTGCACAGAATTATTTAATTTGTTCATTTACACTAGAGGTCACTGTGAGCAAAGATTGTGCTAAACTCACAAAAGGAAAAATACTGATGGATCAATTTATGGGACAAAATCTGTGTCACACTTTCCCGTTTGAAAAACTCACATGTGTTATATATGTTGTTTGAGGGGAACTATGGTACCTCTTAAACCTCATTTATTTACAAACTATTTACAAACTGTAGAGTAAGAAACTATCCCTATTCAAAATTCTTCAGTGTTTTAATATGTCCAGTTTAATTTTATACCAAGTTTCTTCTCTGGTAACACCAAACTGATCCAAGATAAGAGTTCTGGCCTTTATTGATGCTTGTTGCTGGGGGTTTTGTGTATAAATATTTGAGGTAATATTCCTTCCCTCTAGGAAAACTGTCCCGTTTTTCTAGGCTCTAGCAGAACAAGCCCAACATTCATCCAGATACAGGCATTAGAGAGCCACATCCCACTTAGATTGTTGGATTAGCAATGAAATCAGTAGCTGCCTCAGAGTAATGCTGTGAAAAAAACAAAGAAAATGCAAGGAAATTAAAGAGGTGCATGCTCCCTTGTACCTGCTCCAGGGAATGCATCCAACCCAGGACTGTTGTGTAAGTAAAACCTTTGCAGACTTACTTATTGTCTGCTTGAATATGGTTGTATCTGTGCCCAGTTGTATAACCTTTCCCTCTTTCACACTATATGTCCATGATTAGAAATGACAGCTGAGAAACAAGTGCAAAACTGAACATCTGATGCTACATAAGTCACCTATAGTGTAGGTATTCATGAAAATGTTGATCCTTTCCTCACAGCTGAGAGAGCTAATGGGAGATGGATAGTGTTGCTTTTTTAGATAAGGTGATGATGATGAATGCTATTCACATGCTGCCATTCAAAGAGTATTTGGCATAAGGACAGTGGAATAGAATACCACACATTCTTTAGCACAGGAAAACAGGTACTTATGCAAAAGCTACTCCAAGCCTGAGGTGACAGAGGTGTATTTAATATGCAGAGCTGGGAAGAAGAGTCTTCATCATCAATTTCACAAAACTCAGTTCCTGTATTTGTCTCTCTTTGTGTCCACTTTCTTGTGATTTTCTTTGTGTTTCCTCCCACCCTAGCCTTCTTTCTCCCATATGTCCATCCCAAATGGCACTTACATCTTATTTGCTGACATATTGTTGATTCTCATGATTCTATGGCTACAGTCTCAACATGCTTAATCTATTATGCTCTTACAGAAAATATCTGCTGCTTGAGATTTACAGACTGCCTTCAAAAAGGTCCTTAGCCTAATAAAACAATAGTACCCAGCTGCTCCTGAGGTATACTGGAGCTTTTACTGCACTAATTTCATGCTGATGTAATGCTTCCATCAGTTAAATTATACTGTCAAAATGGGTGTGACAGAGTAAACAACGAAGCCTATTATTTTTAAATAGCAGCTGTTCTCCTAATTGGTAAGGTGGGGCAAAAAAAAAAAGAGATCATCTTTGAGACAGCTTTTAGTACAGGTTCTTTAGCATCACTCAGATATTTTCATTTCCATAATGTACTTCCTCTCATAACTACTGAAGCTGCACGTGGCACTCATTTCTTTCTCTTTGAATTTTTCAGCTCTTCTTACAAGAGCACTGCTGGCAGTATTTTTGCTGGTATTAACATATTCCAGAAACATCCAGAGAAATTACATCCAATCTGTTTCTGAGTGCACCATGTATAAAGGAATGGACTCTTATTCAGAGGTGTTGCTGTAAATATCCAGAGTTGAAGGAATCATTGAAATGACTCATACTTCACGCAGGTCTGTTTTCTTGGATGACTGATGCTTTCTCTATTTGTTTTAGGAATAGTTTGATTAAACAGTTTTTCTTCTGGACTGCTGAGTAACTACTTGTATGCCAGCAATATTACAAAAGTGATTTCCCTTCAGTAATAGGACCCAGTCCTGGGCAGCCAGCTGTAGGTGGCCCTGCATGAGCAGGAGGGCTGGAGAAGATGACCTCCAGAGGTCCCTTCCAACCTCAGCCATTCTATTGATTCTTGGAGTCACACTACATAACTGAAATCAAAAAAAGGTTTTGTGATGACTTGCTACGGTACTTCCATGTTTCTCCTCTGCAGCTGTAACAATGGGGACTGAGATAAAACCAAGTGGGAATTAATTATTTTCAGCAAAGTGTAAGCCAAATTGAAGTTGATAATGGAAGCTGCCATGATATTTGAGCTTGGTTTACTCTCAGTAATGTCATATGTATTTCTATTATGTGGATATAAGTTGTGTATCCATTTACTGCAACGGTTTAATTTGCCTTTCCTTAGGTGAGGACCCAATCCATGGCGCTAATGTGCACCTTCAGTGCAAGATAGGCCATAAGCAACCACAAAATATATTTTACGTTAAGTCTTACTGAAGTTAGTAGTCAGTATGACAGTTCTGATCTTGAACTGAGCGCCTCTGGAATGGCTTATGCCATATGTGGCTGTGCCTTGTGTTGGAAAGGAGACAAGCAGCATGGGAGGCTTTATTTTCTATTCTCTTTTTAGTTACATTTCCAGCTATCACTCTCATTTCCACCTGTTCTCTAACTAAGTTATATCCATTAAACACAACCTCTAAACATCAAATCAATTGTATAAAATATCTTGAAGCAAATGTAAATAGCAGGGAGAGCAGAATGCAGCAGTTTGTCACACCTAAGTCATGCTGTCAGTCTAAAGAAACAACAGATAACACAAGTCAGGCTTATATGTTCTCGTACTTGTATGCACATTTAGATTGAAAATGATCTTCTTAAAAATAACTGGGCTTTTTTTTCAGGTTTTCCTTTTATTTGAACAAAACAGAAGCTTAACTTCATGTTCGTTGAATTTTATTTTAGGTAAAAGGAAGAATTATGACTTCCAAAGCAAGAAAATACTTAAGGATGCTGAGGACCACATTTTTGTTTGGAGATTAAAAAAAAAAAAAAAATCATGCAGTGACATCAACAAGCAGGATTTAACTGACATTTCAAAAATGAAACACTGTTGCTCCCCATGATCTGCTGCAAGCTTGGAACTTGTAAAAATCAACATAAGTGACTAGATTACTCACATGAATTTGTGAAGTTTAAATTAAATCTCCTATTTTGAGTTTGTGAGGTTGGGGGGCAAGGTAATTAGAAATTATTTACAGTATTGTGTAGGGACCTTGACTTACTGTTTACATTAAAGTAGCTCAAAAGTAAGTAATGTATTATTACTATGAAGAAGTTTACTACCGATACAGCAGCAAAACTTACAGGTAAGTTTATAGCTCACTACCAGTCCAGGAGCTTGCCATGTACGTGGCAGAAGTACAGGTGTCTCAGAAAACATGTAGGAATGACCAGTAACTTGGTTACCACACCTTCTTGCCCTTCTCTTCGTTCCTTTTGCTCTCTAAGGAGAACCACTGCGGCAGGGGAAGGTGCTGCTCTCAGGCCCAGGGAACGCTGGTGTGTCCCACCTGGGCCGAGGACACGCCAAGCCCTGCCCACCTCCATGTTCGCTGACACAGGGCACTCCGATCAGGCCGAGCTCGCCCTTCTGCTCCCCAGAAGTTAAAGGCCCTCGCTGAGGAGTCAGACTTCCTCCGACGACCCGGCAGCGCCCCCTCCCCCGCCACTACCCGGCCGCCCGCCCCGGCACCGCCTCCCCCCGCCCCGGCACCGCCCGGCCGCGGCGGAGCCATCCCGGGGAGCGGCGGGCGGTGAGTGGCGGCGGCGCGCTCCCCTCCCGTGGCGCGGCGTGGCGTGGGGGCCGGCCGGGGGGCGGGACCGCCCCGGAGCCGGGACCGCCCCGGAGGGCTGCGGGATCCCGGCGGGGCCCCGGTTGGCGCTCAGCAGCTTCTGGAGCCGTAGAGAAAGTTGTCGCCGGGAGTCCGCGCTGGTGCCTTCGCCCTGCCGGGCTCGGTGAGCGTCTGGGGCTGGGAGCCTGGGCCGAGCGGCCCGAGCTGCCGCCGTTTCACAGCTGCGCGCCGGGGCTCGCCGGCCTTCCAGGGTGGCAGCCGCCGCCCGGGCACCCTCCGGCCGAGCGGAGGCCGGCGCTCCCCGCCCGTGGCGCCCCGCCCGGCGGCAGCGGCGGTGTGGCGGCAGCTGCAGAGTCACCGCCGGCAGCGCGGCTCGGGACGGCGGGGCAGACCCCGCTTCCCCCCGCAGCGCCGGCTGCCTGCTAAACAAGCCCCGTCTCCCCTAAAGTCTTCCTCTGCCTCCTATTCCTAGGCTTCTAGAGGAAATCCTAAAGTCACATCTGAGGGCTGGCTTATGTTCACGTCTCAGCCTGCAGTAGGGAAAGTTGGGGGTGTCTTCTACAGGACAAGTGCAGAGTGACTTTTGGGAAGGGAATATTAACTACCACCAAGGTAAGTGTTCTCCTGTTCATCGTACGTGTGCTGGGGAGATGCCCGTGTGACCTGGTTCCCCTTTCTGGAAGAGGTCTGCCCCAAAGGAGCTGGAGCCGCACCATGCAGCGCATCCCCTGCGCTGCTCCTCTCGTGTCTTTTTCAAAGTGCTAAGGTCAAGTTTAAAACCAGAGGCAAAGTAACTTTTGTGGTTGTACAATGGTTAAAAATACTCATGCTGCTTTACTAGGAAAGTATTTTAATCTCAGTGTTTTCCTAGGGCTGTGTGAAGGTTGAACTGAACTGAGTTGGTTTATTTATATCTTAATGTAGAAATGTAATACAGAAATGCCTTTACTTAAATCAGTAAAATATTTTTGGGTTTAGGTAAGCTTAACTTTTGGCAACCAAGTTGTCTAAATTACAAAGAACATGTTTTACAGTGGTAAGCTTCCTGGAACTTCTAGCATCCTGTTGTGAATTTTATGTCCTTTAAGTGGAAGAAGTTGTTGGCTGAGTAGTGTGTCTTTGGCTGTACTACTGTCATCTTTACAAGGACATCTGTAAGTCAGTGTTCTGAAGACACACATTTAAAAAATGCAGTTTGTAGCGAGACACCTTCTACAATGTTCCTTGCAGATTGTTTCACTTCAGGGAAGTTGCTCTTAAGCTGGAGGCATTACTGAGTGTTACCCTGTGGTGGTATATGCCTGCTTTTCTACCTCCTGTCTCGGAAAAGGTTTTTCAGTAAGCACTTCTGTAAGAGTTTACTGATTTTAGGAACCTTTTATTGTAGAGCCGAGTTCTTCTCATTTTAGGAGGAGACTTTCAGTGGAAGTCAGAAAGTGTTATCTTGGAAGGAATTGTAAGGCCTTTCCCTTTCAGCCTTGGTGGCATTTGTTTATAAATAAATACTGTTTATAAATACTGGGTTTCTATAAAATTGTATAGTAACTTAGTAGTAAATAAAGTCAGCTTATTTTGGATCATGTGTGTTTTACTTGGAAATATCTAAAAAGAGCATATTTGGTGATGTCCTTCTCATTTCCAGTGACAGAATTCTCCATGTCCTCCTTTGCCTTCTTACTTTTTTTGTCTTTCTCTGTTGCCTGATGAGGTGGGGGCAGTTAACCAGACCTGTGATACAAAATGCTTTCTTTTCTATCATTCCAAATATGGAAAAACTGTTGTGAAAAAAGTTAGGGGCTAGTCTTTATTTCTTGCGTGTGTTATTAGAACATTGGATTCATAGAAGTTATTCTGTGCAGTATTTACAGGATTGAGTCACTGATTTTAGCATTTATCTACACTCGAAAATCAATTCTTAGTTAGGAAAAAAGGCAGTTGCTGTTCTGGCACAACACTGTATGTGGACAGCCTTACTCAACATTAACTGCTCGTGCTTAGAATGATTGAAGAATGTATCAATACACCTTGAAGTTGCTGTCAGCCTTCTTGCTGTTTTCTAGCCTTTTATTAAATTATACAAATATGTTCCGATTTAACATTTTTATGTCTGGTTGTATGTTGTAAACGTGCTGTGATAGTTAATCCTTATTCTCTTCCTTTGCAGCTAAAATGAATTCAGATCCTGATCCTCCCTCAAGTCCCTCTCACCCACAGCTGAATCTGGGAAGGTCCCAACTAAATGCTGCTACTGTGGACCATGGTGAGAACAGCCAGAAACCTGGACCATCTTCAGGAGGTACTGCAGCTTTTTCTTCTTCAGTTCCTGGCTACTCCCATAGCAGGGAGAAAGATGAAAAAAAAGGTAAGTATGAATGCAATTTTGATGAAAAAGTGGCTTATATTAAACATGGGGAGATTGTGTGTGTGTAATTGTGTTCTAAGCTGTGTTTATAGAGACACTGTAAAGTAGAAAAATAGCTTTCTCCAATTTCTTTTATCCCATTGTTGAAGAGATCTTACTTTGTGCATATTTTTGTGCCTTTCCATCCAGTTTTTCTTATGTGTACAGATCAACAGGAAAGAAATTTGTTGGAAAAAATGGTAGGAAGAATGAAATGTAATTTAGCATAGTGTTAAGGTTTTGATTTAATTTCTTTGGTTGGCTAGATTGCATGCTACCTATAGCTTTAATTTGAATTCTAACATGGATGAATGTATACTACTGTAATGTAGACTGAGGGATTAATAAGCTGATATGCGAAACCAGAGCGACATAAATGGAGATTAGCAGGCAAATAAGTTGATTACGAATCATGATACTCTTTGAAATGCGGATGATATTTCCTCTCCCTGCACTGTGAAACCATTGAGTTTCAAAGACTGTGAAATATGATGGGATAAGAGATATTTCTGCACGCGAAACTTCTAACTCCAGTATTCAACTGCTGAATTTCTGTTTCAAATGCAATTTGTAATCTAGCACCTGTGTAAGAAGATCTTGTGGTCTAGGGCTAGCAAAATTACTGCTCTTAAACGATCTTTAAAATGAGACTTTTGATTCTGAAACTGCTTATGTGCACACCCTTGCATTCTTAAATGAATCTGTATTGAAGGTAATAACGTTATCCAAGTTAAAAACTATTAAACATGTAAATATCTACATGGCACGTATTGGAGGCAGCTGAGCTCTGCACATAGTTCAGGCCAATGTTGTGCTTGTGTTAGCACATCTACTGTTTGCATCGAATTCTGAACTGGCTCTTGGAACCTTCTGGATTCTTTGTTATCAAAAGGCACATTGTAGATGGAGGAGAGTTTTTGAATACACTGATATATGTTAGAAATACAGGTAAAACTACCAACTTTGTATCTTTCCCACCTAAAGAAAATATCAGAGATGTTGAAGAACTGACACATCTGAGATTAATTACATCATTATTAATTTAGAAACAGTGCTAACAGGTGTGTTTTCCTTGTTTCATTCTCCAGTTTTAGTATGCTTCAACAGGGAAAGAATAGCAACAATATTAGGAATATGGTATGGGATTATCTCAGGCTTCATTATGATGTGAAAGAGAAAGAGAGGCTTCTGTTGGTGGTGGCCACAATCACACAAGATACTGAAAATGAATACAAGCTGTCAATCTAGTGGTGTTTTATACAGATTGTCAGGTGTTCTCTAGCTAATGACTTCATTGTAAATATTGAACTTTTAAAATCATACAGGCCTGTGCATTTATTTATCATTCTTATTCAGTTTTGTATTATAGATGCTTTCACTTGTGTACCTATAAAGAACTTTAAATCATTCATGTATTTTTCTGTTGCAGTTGTGACTCATCCCTGATTACTTTAAATCAGTTCTCATGAAAAACTTCTCTGTGCCTGGTTCCACTGTCATTGCCCTTTCCTTCCCCATCTTTCTTAATACACACAGGTTTTAATGCTGCAGAATGAGCTATTATTGCCGTTGTGTCATGATGGAGCGTCTAACAACTAAGCTTTTAGTGGATTTAGGTAGCAAATGTGTTTGACGAGATCATGTTTGACAAGATCTCTTCATTTAGTATTTTCTTCTACAGTTATTTTTTATGTTGTCATAATGCTAGCAGTTTCTACAACTGAAAAAAAAAAAAGGGAAGTAGAGATATTTTCTTCTACTCACAGCAGCATTTATCATCAGAGCTTAAACCCAGGCATTTTAGTGGGGCTTCAGAAAGAAGTACAAATTCACACATGTGTATGTGCATATGGAAACAAATATGGAAACAGTCACATCTCAAACAGATAATTGACAATTAAGAAATTTTCAAAATATTTAAACTGACAGAGAAGATATTCCCTGGAATCACTAGAGCCTTTACTGGTAAATAACATTCAAATTGCTGATAGACCAGATCCTTCACTCTTTCTAGATCTATCAGCCATGGCATGTTGTGATCTGCTTGCATGAAAGGATGTATGCACTAGACCAGATGTTCTGGGAAGGGCTGTTTCAATTTATTGCTTGGAAGATTAAGTCAATTGCTTTGAATAGTCACTATGATGGTGACTGTAAGCCTGAATGATGTCAAAGGGGACAGAGAAGACTAGCATATTGCTGTACAGAAAGCTATCTCAAATATTATTAAATATATATAACGCTTATGATTGACTTAAATATCTTGCACAAAATTCTATAAACTTAAATTTGTAATGGAAGTAATTTAACTTTTATTTAATCAACTATGATTTCTGTTAGAGGAGAGATGTACAAAGTCCACCTCAAATGTTGTCTTGAATGGCAGTTTTACTTCAAGCCTGTCTACTTGCGTCCCCATGCTCCCTTTTGACAAAGAAGGTGACTGGTATCTTGGGCTGCATAAGCTTTGCCAGCAGTTGGAGGGATGTGATCCTTCCCTCTGGTCAGCACTGGTGAGGCCATATGTGCAGTGCTGGGTCCAGTGCTGGGCTCCCCAGTCCGAGAGACATGGAGATACTGGTGCGAATCCAATGCAAAGCCACGGAAATGGAACTGGAATGATGGACTGGAACACCTCTCCTATGACAAAAGACAGAAAGATGGGACTGTGCAGCCTAGAACAGAGAAGGCTCGTGGGAGTCTTCTCAATGTCTATAAACAGCTAAAGGGAGAGTGCAGAGAGTGGAGCCAGNTAAATAACATTCAAATTGCTGATAGACCAGATCCTTCACTCTTTCTAGATCTATCAGCCATGGCATGTTGTGATCTGCTTGCATGAAAGGATGTATGCACTAGACCAGATGTTCTGGGAAGGGCTGTTTCAATTTATTGCTTGGAAGATTAAGTCAATTGCTTTGAATAGTCACTATGATGGTGACTGTAAGCCTGAATGATGTCAAAGGGGACAGAGAAGACTAGCATATTGCTGTACAGAAAGCTATCTCAAATATTATTAAATATATATAACACTTATGATTGACTTAAATATCTTGCACAAAATTCTATAAACTTAAATTTGTAATGGAAGTAATTTAACTTTTATTTAATCAACTATGATTTCTGTTAGAGGAGAGATGTACAAAGTCCACCTCAAATGTTGTCTTGAATGGCAGTTTTACTTCAAGCCTGTCTACTTGCGTCCCCATGCTCCCTTTTGACAAAGAAGGTGACTGGTATCTTGGGCTGCATAAGCTTTGCCAGCAGTCGGAGGGATGTGATCCTTCCCTCTGGTCAGCACTGGTGAGGCCATATGTGCAGTGCTGGGTCCAATGCTGGGCTCCCCAGTCCGAGAGACATGGAGATACTGGTGCGAATCCAATGCAAAGCCACGGAAATGGAACTGGAATGATGGACTGGAACACCTCTCCTATGACAAAAGACAGAAAGATGGGACTGTGCAGCCTAGAACAGAGAAGGCTCGTGGGAGTCTTCTCAATGTCTATAAACAGCTAAAGGGAGAGTGCAGAGAGTGGAGCCAGGCTCTTTTCACTGCTGCCCAATGACAGGACCAGAGGCAGTGGGCACACACTGAAATACAGGGAGCTCTGCGTGAGCATCAGGAAAAGGTGTTTTTCTGTGAGGGTGACCAAGCACTGGCACACATTGCCCAGAGAGGTTATGGAATCTCTGTCCTTGGAGATACTTGGAAGCAGACTGGACCCAGTCCTGGGCAACCAGCCACAGTTGGCCTATATGAGCAGGGATGTTGGACCAAATGACCTCCAGAGGTCTCTTCCAACCTAAATCATTTGATCATTCTTGAAATACTCTTGCTTATGTATCTGTGTTTATGATTAGTGCGTTTTCTTGCAGTCTCTGCTTATCTATGCTGTGTCTAAGGCTGTAACATCAACATGAATGTTAAGGATCTTCTAGTCCTGCAGCATTATCTTTGTCTTGCAGCATAATCCAGCAAATTAATGAATGTCCTGGCTCTGACTCAGTAAAGCACTTAAGCACACACACATCCCTCGGCTGCACAGGTACTTCATTTGGCTTGAACTCCTATACAACAGGTTTTTTTCTTAGCAATTTTTCAGTCTATCTTCTGCTCTATCATTATGTATCATTAGGTAGTGTTTCTGTTACTCCTCATGGAATTCATTTCACAATGGGAGGTAACAGAGCTTGGAGTATTTATTGTGCAAATAAAATCTGGATTTAATCAATGAACACTATTGAATTGTTAAGCTTGAGATGATTTGTAGATGGCACTTTTGTTGCTATAAAACAAAAAGAAAGATATTTTTATTTTTACCCAAAGCTGTTGCATTCTCTAGAGAACTTCTGCCTATATAAGTTATTAGGTTTTGTTGTATGTATTAGGAACAGAATAAATGTCACTTCTCTTGTTTAAAAATGAAATTGTAAGAAATAAAGAATTGTTATTCTTTCAAGGATGTTTCTGGACAGGAAGTTTTGTAGTGAGCAAAGCATATACACTACTAATTAGGGCTTCTGAAATTTCAAAACCATTGAGTCATCAGTGTTCATTCAAATAAATTACAAGACAGTTGCCAGTTGCTTAAACAAAAAAAATCTGCCATTATTTTAGTAGTTTTTGTGAAGAGAAACATGGTGTTTAGCAAGGAAGGCCGGTGGTTCCTTGCTAGTGAAGTTTGTCGAGACAGACTGAGACTCAAATCTAAGAGAGTTTCAATGCTTCTTGGGTGCCCAGAGCCCTCGGATTCTGTCTGACTGCTGTATACCTCTTATTGGCATCTGTGTTTCTTCCACTCTGTACATCTTCCTTCCTCGAGATACTGCCCTAAAGTGAAAAGATGAGCTTGGCTGAGAGCTGTGCAGGTTCCAAGGCCAGATTCTCCAAATTGGCTTAAAAACATCCACGTTAGTGAAACCACTTCCTCTGTGTGTGTGTGTACACGGAGAAGAGCTGAGGGGGGAAAAAAAAGCACCTTCAATATGTTCTCTTAGCATGTGAATATCCGAGTAGTACTGCTATTAATGTAATGTTTTTGGAAGAGACACCTGACTCCACACCCCAGGCAAGTGGTCTGTGTTGCTGAGCTAGAATGTACTTTTCTGTGGCCCAGTGGATGCTTCACTTTTGATTCAGATGAAAACAGATTTGAAACTTTTCTCAAAGCAGTAGTGATCAGATACTTGTCTGGGATGTTTGCATTCACATAACTGCTTTAAGTTAGCCATGATGGTAACTTGAACTACACTGGCTTTCAGCCCAGTGAGTATTTATTGTGCTGCAAGTTATCTGGAGATGTTGCCCTTTCTTATAGTGCATAAGAACTTTCAAGCATGTAAAGTGTCTGTCTCAAAAAGAAGACATCTTTGGATAATATAGAAATCTGGGAGGTAGTGTGAAGATAAAACCTGTTTCATCTACATATAAAAAGATACTTATGATATTGACGTGCATTTGTTAGCCAATAAGGTTGGAGAGGAGGAATTGGGTAGGAATTCAAAGGTGATAGTTTGGGAAGTTTTTAGAGCATTACAAAGCTAAGTTGCAGTGCTTGAAGAAACACCCCTTTAGTTAAGAAACTAATTTTTGTGTTGTACTTGTTTTTGCTGTTAAGGAAACACAAATCTCTTGCTCTAGAATTAAGAACATATGGAGAAGATATTTGTACTGAGAGCTTTGCAAGCAGAAATCAATTTTGTACGTTTTGTTTTTAGATGTGTGGAGTTCTGCTTATACTTAGGAAAATTATGAGGTATCTTGTAGGGCTTGGAGGAGAATTATTTTATAAACTGCATGATTTAGAGTTTATAAATAGTACAAAAAATTACTCCAAACAATTTACAATGCATTGTAACAGTTTGTAACAGTGCATCTCCAGCATGTTGCTAAATGATGGCTAACAAATAGAGAACCTCTTTAATTTACAAATATTTTCTGAATGTTAGCCTCTTCCACTTGAGCTTTGAAGCAAAGTTTATTCATAACCTTGACTTTAGCACTTCTGCATCTTCATTTTCAGGCAGTTTGCTTGTACAGATAATACTCAAGGCAAAGGGAAATGTTTGTGCAAAGCTTGAAGAAATCTCAGAAAAATCTGTGGTTGTTAGACAAGATGAATTATACCTTGAAACATTAATTACTTAACAATTTATCTGTCAGTTTATTAATGCCCCTTCAAACTTTACCTGTAATTACTTGGGCTTCTGGAAAGCTCATTTGCCAAGCATTGCTGTGGGTGAGAAAGGATTCTATCCAAACAATTTAATGACTGTACTTTCAGTTAAAATTTCAGGACACAGTCATAGGTGGTGCAGAACACTGGGAATTGGCTTTTTCAGGTCTGCTGCTATTGTTGTCAATAATATGCTGATGTTTTTACCATTTATGTAACTAGTATTGAATACCTGTTTATTTGAGGAAAGAGTCTTAGTCTTTGCTTCTTTCACCATTTGAAGTGTGTAAATGTTTTCTTTGGCTGATAACAATGTTATTACTGACAACAATTACTGTGTTCACACAATGAGCCAAGCCAAGAAAGTGTCCTAGCTCAGAACTCCTCCATTGTTTTTCAGGTGGATCAATTTCCTAATCTGTCTTAGTTTGAGAACAAAATGTTTGTTTTAGCATAGTCCCAGGGTGCTGGAAGGATGGAGGTGAGTATCTGAAAGCTATGTTTGCATTAGTAAATTATATAATGAAATACGAGTGGCCCTGTAAATCATCTGGTGCTAAAGACTCAAGGTTCCTGTTGTATATCTTTTAAAAATTTAGTCTAGTGGTTGGAATACAGTTTTTCAATTTAGTTTCCTCCAAAAGGAATCCAGTGTATGTGTTCCACCTTGCAAACAAAATATATTAAAAGGTAACAGCTGGAAAGTTAAAAGCAGATTCCTCACCTGAACCAATGCTCTAATATAATGCATCTGCATTGATCACCAGCAAGAGCTGCTACCTTTGGGAGATACTTTGCAGTGGCTTTGGAGGAAAAGATTTGGAAGTATCCAGTACCTGTACGTTCATCTTCAAATACAACTCTAGCAAATCCCTGTTACACTACAGTAATGGACAAGAGCCTTGAAACTTGTGCTACTAGAGAACCCCTTGCAGTGACAGAAGGCCCCTTTGTTGTGAAAGTTAGAAGATAAGACTGGAAACAGCAAACTGGGAAATTAAACCAACCCTTTGCAAAGTCGGTTAATTACTTCAAGTGCTTGCTAAAGCAAAGCAATAAGGCAGTGTAGATTTGCGAAACAATAGGAGTGGGCCCTTTTTTAAGGGCCCCTGTATTTTCAGGGTATGCTAATGAACTGCTAGAGTGTCTGTATGGTGAAAAGATTAAACTGCAAATTTCCTGAAATTCTGGTGAGCATCGTGTAAGTTGATAAAATAACTTTTTTTTTTTTTCACAGAAAAAATATGTGGGCTTGGTGATGTTTATGATCTCAGCTCTTTCTTGCATTGCTTTACTACATGTTGATTTTTCTTTCTCCTTTGATTTTTTTTTGGTTGTTTTGGTTTTTGTGAGGAGGTTTAACAATAGTGATTATCAACTGAGAAATGACAAAAAGCTTATTTTTAGCTCTCTGGTTTTGGAACATGTTAGATTTTATCCCAGCTCATCCATAAAGAATTTTAGCAGAGATGCCTGCACAGAAAAAGCAGCTGAGCTTTCTCATTAGTTATATGTAAAATTATTTTAATGTCTTTAAATGATCATTGTACAATAACAGCTATGCTAGGAAGAAATACCTTGTAAGAATAATTTTCCCTCTGCTTTTAAAATTTATAGCCTCTACAATATCATCACTTTTAGTCTTCCACTTACGTGCTTTTTATTTTTTCCATTGCCCTCCTGACAATTTGCCTTCATTTTGTGGGGGTGCAGAAGTTGTTCCCTTTTCAATTTAATGCTATTTGATGACTTGCAATTGTGGTGTGTGTAAGATTATCATACCTACAAATGCATTACTGCTCCCAGAGAAAGTAGAGTTGAGTCTCAAACTTCGACACCTCTGTAGACAAATGTTTTTCCTTTCTCTCCCATCCCTATTATCACCGTAAAAAAATGAATGCCTGCCAATCTATGCTAATAAAAATATTTTTTATTGTTCTTGGGACAAGTTGGATCATCTTCAGATTTAACCATAGAAGTTGAAGTGCATGGCAGAAAAGCATGCAATGTATTCTTAATTGTACCAATCTCTTATTTTGCAATTAAGATAAGAATCCACAAGGTACTGAATGGATGAGAGGATTCAGCATTCATGAATGACCAAATAAGCATCTAAAGTTAATAAAAACACTTATGAAAACAATGACTTTTGGTGTACAAAATGTTTCTCCCTCTCCAGTCAGCTCCTCTGTTTGTGTCGTTGTATTCTATATATACAAATTATGTTTATGATGTGATACTTAGTGCCTGCTTTAAGTCAGTCTTTCCAGAAACTTGACTCCTACATAGGTACTGCACACAATACAGCTAAACTTTTGGAGCTTGTGGAACGTGAGTAGGAGGATTTCTCTAGAGATTCATACTGGCTCCACTGAAAGTTGAAAGCTCAACTGTACAATCCAGTGATACATTAAAACAATTAGAACCCAGGTTTTTGTTACAAAATGTACAGATCCATTTCTTCTAAAGGCATGTTGATTATAGACGATCTACCTGTGGATGAACAGTTTGAATCTATTTTTCCTGAAAGAAAAAAAGTCACCTTTTACTTTGCAGATATGCTTACATAGCAACTTCTAGCAAATTCATTCTGTCATTAACATGTATATGCCTTTGCTCCTGGGGGCACTTGAGATTCTAGAAAGCTTGTTTCATAGTTGGGGGTTGGACTAGGTGATCTGTAAAGATCACTTCCAACCCCTAGCATTCTATGATTCTGTGATAGTTAGAAAAAAAAATCTGTTCATGAAGATGTTGCATTTGTTGGTTTTCAATTAACTTACCAGGTTTGTGCCTACACAAGGAACTTTTCCTGAAAAAAATCCTGTGTGACACTGTGTCAGGATTACCACTGTAACTTCCAAAAGGGACTGGAGGTACTGTAGCCGACGTGACTCTAAGTGAAAGGCCTTTTAAGGAGATTTTGCACAAAATATGTTCTACTGAATCTGTTTTGATTGATATCCATAGGTAGGCATGTCCTTAAGCTTTGATTTGCCTTCTTTTGACTATTTATTGCTGGAACAAATATGCCTGCATTATTTATTCTGCAGTTATTTTCTTCATGCTGCCGAATGAGCTATTGCTGAGAATGTGCAAGAAAATTAGTTTCTATAGCTAGTATATTTAACTTGTGAACTTCTCAAAGTAAATTCATCTTCAAATATAAATTTTTGTTTGTGACAGGCTGTTTTTTTCCCTCGTGTTTCAGTCATGTTTGCTTTTTCTGTCTAGTAGCCCCGAAACCCTAGATGATTACAATATGGGCTTATTGTATTTTTGTACCATGTAGTAAGACCTCTACTGAATGCATAGGAAGCTCTAACAGCTTCTCTTGCTGACTACTCTAGCAAAGGTTAATATTGAAGAAATAGAGAATAAGACCAATGAAATCTGAGGAGTAAGAGACAGAATTCCCTTGCAGCTGTGATTTGGGTGTCCCATTTTGTTGGCCGGGGCTTCAAAGCAGTCCGCAAATACAGAGTTTTTATGGGTGGTTTGTCTTTAGCAGCTGAATGCTGGGTTTTGAAGAAGCCAAACAATGTGGGCTTTTTCTCTTTTAGTTATTTTGGCTCTATTCTACAGAAGACATTGAAATCCAGGGGACAACATGTTTTTGGGGCCCTTAAATCCTAACTATGGATGAAAAATTAATGTTATGTGGCTCCCAGCAAGCTGATTTTCTTTGTGGATGTTAATGGTAATAATTAAGGTGATATACATTCTCTCAGTGCACCACCTGAACTTCCTTTGGGACAGAACTTATAGCATGATTTTGAGTTGTTACTGGCTTTTCTTTCTCAAGTTAATTCAGTGCTGGACTGGATAGCTATAATTTAATGTAAAATCTAGTTTTGCTGATGAAACTTATGTCTCAGACTGTGTCTGCAAGTACTACTTAGGCACAGTTATTGATAATAGATATGGGATAAACTTTACATGTTTCACTTCAGAGGTGTATTTTTGCTGAAAAAGAATCAGGTTCAAGTTCATCATAGTGAAAGTCATGGAAGAGACTTGTTCAAATACAGTAACTAATCCTGTATTTGCCTTTTCTGTGTCCTTTCTGTCTCCACTTACATGTTTGTTGTTCAGCTTACCTTGGAGCATGGTAGGAGGGGTAAAGTCGAGCAGCAAATATGGATTATTCATACTAGTGTCCTCTCAAAGTAAAAGCAAGTAATTTTCTTTCACTCAAATGGTCCTGCCTTTCAGATTCAATTACAGTAGGGCTTTCTTGCTAAAACAGTAAAAGGATGTATGCCTGAAGCTTCAAGTAAAGCACCGTGCAATGCAACAAAGATCAGTTGAGACATCAGTACACTTCATGGTGTATGGAGAATTTGTGCACATGTGGGAAAAGATTTAATGTCAAAGAAGACATTTTTTTCCCTCTCCACTCCCACCCCAGTGATTTAGGTGGCAGAAAGATCTGTGAGTGAAAGCTTGTTTCATGCTACTATTCATCAAATATGTAAATTACTCTTGTCAGTTAATAACAAGGAGCTGAAAGGCTTGACATACTGTGATTTCTTGTAAGTACAAAACTCACTTAAGTAGCAAGCTTACTGGATAGAGCTAATGAAAATACAAAGTACAGGTTTTCTTCCTCTGGATGCCATCCAGCTTTTTCTTCTCTCCTGCCTGAATTAACAATGAAGCTTTACAGTTTGTGAACTCCATCTGAGGGCTCACGGAATTTGCTTTTGATTTTCGGTATTAATATTGGAGAAAACCTGGATGGTGAACCCTTTGGGTTCAAGATTCTTGTTATCCTTTCTCAGGATAATCCTTTACACTATTATTTACAGCATGTCTGTGAGAGACAGGGAGTTTGTAAGATGCAGCGCTAGTTTACTTGAGTTCACTCAGTTTTACCTGAGACGTTAAAGGTGTTCAATAGCAGCTGTTTCCTTCTCAGAATATTCTTTGTCCTCTTGCAATCTAGAGACTTCCTTGCTCAATGGTGAGGTCTTTCTGTTTTATAGTGCTGTCTGGGTTGTTTTTTACTCTTGGATTTTCCATATTTTAAGCTTATGTAAACATTGGTATTGGCCAAATATTTGTAACCTGTTGATGTTCTCTGGGTGTTGGATTTGGTAAGACATTGATAGTCTCTGTTTACTGTCTCTGATTTGCAAAATCTTCATATGTGTAGCATCATGCTCCTCAGGTTAAAAAGCCCAGATAGTAGTGTCTTATTACCACTGAGCTTTTTTTTTTTTCTTTTTTTTTATGGAACAGTGTATTACAGATGCAAGGTTTTGTTCTGAGTGGTAATACATAGTTCAGAGCTTATCCCAGTGTGTGCAATCATGTCATCTTACTTTGTGTTTACCACATTTCATCTGACCTTTTAGCAGTTAATCACAAAGTTCTTTTGCAGGTTTTGGTTTAGTTTGTATTGGTAGGTTTATTGATTTGGTTTTTTTGGGTTTTGTTTGTTTGTTTGTTTTTTGCAGTGATTGCTTCTGAGGTGGTGGTATTTTTGGCTTGAATAACACAGAATCATCAACAGATTATCACCTCTGTATTAGGCCCCCTCCCCTATTTTTTTTCACCTCAACGATAAATGCATTGTGTAATACAGGCCTTTTTTATATATCTCTGTATGTCTAAACTGATAGTCTTTCCCCTGAGAAAATAAGATCTGTGTTTTTTTTCTATTCTTAGGGTTTTATTTCATAATCTCTTATCACAGAATCTCAGGGACTGGAAGGGACCTTGAAAGGTCATCTAGTCCACCCCTCCACCAGAGCAGGACCTCCTAGAATAGATCGAGGTGGGTTTTAAATGTCTCCAGAGAAGGAGACTCCACAAACCTTCTGGGCAGCCCATTCCAGTGCTCCCTCAACCTTTCAGTTTTTCATTCTGTTTCTTTGGAACCTCTTATGTTCCAGCTTGTACCCATTGCTCCTGGTCCTATCATTGATCATCACTGAGAAGAGCCTGGCTGCATCCTCCTTACCCATGTAACAGCTTCTATTCCGGTTTATTTAGAGGGCTTCTGTGAGAAGCCTTACTTGCTACCTTTGGAGACAGAAATATGAGCTGAACCCACTTGTCCTCTAAGCTTTTAAGTTCTTCAAGGACATCTTATTTCAGGGCTTTTTACCCAAGATCACCTGATTTTTACCCAGTATATATTTTATGCACTTTCTATAGGCTTAAGATGATGTTTTATTTCTTCTACATATATAGATATCAGATTTAATGATCTCTGTTATGAATTTCTCTGGTATCATACTTTCTGCTTTCCATTTCTTAGTTTTAAGTGAGAGGTCACACTCTGCTATATATAGTTTAATAGAACACTTGGATAAACAATTAAGAGACATGACAGTTCTAAACACAATTAGAAGGAACCATAACTTCTTTATTGAAGTTTGAGATTCCAACACAAGAGCTTCTCAATGCGTTCTTTGTCAGGTTAAAAGAATTTCAAACCAATAAAGCAATCAAACAGCTTTTAGTAGATCTTTTACTGCACCTTTCCTGTCTTCAAATACTCAGTTCTCTTTAAATTGTCCATAGGCTATATATTGTACCTGCTAAGCTTGCCGTTGCTTGTGCACTAGAAAATGGCACAACAAAGTAGTAGCAGGTTCTGCATCAAGTTCTTCTCCAGATCTTTTGATCTGTTGTTTTAA
The DNA here is from genome assembly GCA_013401255.1 of Urocolius indicus. Taxonomy (NCBI): domain Eukaryota; kingdom Metazoa; phylum Chordata; class Aves; order Coliiformes; family Coliidae; genus Urocolius; species Urocolius indicus. Next base: position 113,003 of record WBNH01009235.1, on the reverse strand, counting down.
ATTCATTGGGTTTTTTTTTCTATTTTTCTTTGTTTTTTGGCATGACTAGCTTTACAATGATGCTTTCTTATTTCTAAGAGCTTACTTTCTCTTTGTTTTCTTTTCAATCTGCCTTGGCTTTTAAATATGACTGTAGCAGATTTTTTTGCTTTTGACCCTCCCATGTAGATACTTCTAAATGTAACTTGCTGTTTCAAGAGTAGCTCATTAACCTCTTAAACTAGGTTCTATGCATTGTGCAATTAGAAGAAAAAATTGGTTTCTGTCTTTTGATTTCTCTAACTAGATGCCTCATGAAGTTATTTATTAAATTTCTTAAATTGCTACTTTCTAGGAGGTAACTGAGGTCATTATTAATGCTTTCTGGCCTTTTTGTTGCTCTGTTTTTTTTCAATGTCACTTAGTCATATTTATTCAAATAAAAGATGAAAGGAACTACGCTTAAAATCCTGTATTTAAAAAAAACATCAGATTTGCAAGATCAGTTGTGAGTCACTACTTGCAATTACATGGCTCACTTTGCTGGGCCACCTAAATGTCACTTTTCACCTACGGCAGCTGTCAGATCTTGTCTTGAAACGGAAAAATGTTTATGTACTTTTCCAGATGTGTATTTGATGAGTTTGGAAGTGTGTTAACACTGACTGGGGCTGAACGTATCAGATATATTGTGCACAAACTTGACTTTTCCTGATTGTTTTCAGTCCCTTCAGGACACTTGCTGTACTAATAAAATGGGAAGACCAATCCAGAAATCTTCTTTAGTGTATCTTGTGATCTCAGATCTTTTATTCTGCCCAAGACATCAGGTTTCTTTCCTCCTCTTCCTGCAAGTTTTTCACTTTTTTTTTCCCCCTAAGCCCAAATGAATGTTCATAGTCATGATCATAAAGTGTGTGTGCCATAGAGGAGTCTTTTGTACACTTAGTGTGGGTGTTGCTTAACACATTAGTCTTTTTCTTCAGTAGAGTTTCCATGCAGCTTTAATACACATTTGTAAAACCTGTAATTTCTTTTAAACTTACATATTTGTAATGAATACCTTGTCTTCATTATTGTTTCCTGTCTGCACAACTGCTTTCAGTTTTTCCTTTTATCCTGTTCTCAGTAGGTTACCACTGTTCAAAGCACCTGCAAGTGCCAACCTTGTGTTTGTTTAAAAGGTGATTTATTGTGCATGACAACATAACTCTCTTGGGGCTGGTCCCCAATAACTGCATTAATAAAGAAGATCTTAGCCTCAAAAGGCTTAAGAGATTGATCTTTTAAAATTCCAGGATTTTGCTTTGTTCATGGTTTTTCTCCTCTTGTTTTATCTGGAACTCAGGTGCTATAGCTGTGACCTAAAAAGAAAAAGCTGCATACACCTTGCCAGGGGGTTGCTAAAGGCAAGATGCTAAAACTCCTATGTTCTGGATGAACCCATACTGCTGAGAGCTTTAATATGTTTGTGTTGGTAGGAAAGTAAATCAACAAACACATTTGCTATTCAACATCATGCTAATGATTCTTTCTGCCTGAGATTTTAATAGGAATTTTTTTTTCAGACAGGCAGTGATTCCTAGCAGCTAGAAGAAAACTTATAAAATTGAAATTGTTCTGTGTGATGGAGGATTATTATTTATATGCCTTTAAGTATTTTAGAATTCATTAATTGAAGTGGCACACACAATGTCATTTTTTTTTTTTTAAATACTGTTTGTCTAAAATGTGTGTAAAACATTTTAACAATGTATGCTGAGATACTTTGCAACAAGTCAGATTCACTACAATGATGCACATGGGGTGTATGTTTCAGTTGTATGTGTTAGATGTTAGGAAGGTTGGGAATCTACTAGATCCATCATTGATTTGTGCTAGAATAATGGGAAGGAGATCTGATGGTGACCAGCGTACTCGGGTTATCTGTAGAATCATTTGCATTTAAAAGGGTTTTTTTTTTTTTTTAAATCTAGGTTGTGCAAGTCTAGTCTTCTTGAACCTTTGATGTAGTCCAAAGATGAGGCTTACCTGTTAATCATTGATGGCGTCTTCCTTTCATGACTGAAAAATTTTAACAACTAGTATCTTGCAGTTTCACTTGAGCTAATCCCCTACTATGGATTAACAGACTTTTTGTCAATTTAATTGCAAAATTGCAGAGATAAGGGACAATAATTGTATCCTAACATAGTATTGCATAGTATTCTTTAAAAAACTGAAATGTTTCCTCTTGCAATATTCCTACTTTTGGTCAAAACCTAGCAGAAACAGTAAAAATGGCCATCTGTGCTGAACTGAATGCTAAATTTCGGTTTAAGCCCATAGCAGCAAAGATGAAACTTTATGTAGTCAGTGTGCCAAATAATGTAAAGTAAACAGAAAGTAAACGGTAGTCTTTAGTTTTCATCAGCCTGTTTGCAACCTACCTATATAAGCAACTGTGTTGAGATTTCTATCTTCTGAGTACTTTTCCTGAAGCTGTAAAACATACGTTTTTATTAGTAAGCAGAAGTTACTGTGACAGTGTTTTGATAGCACCTTTGAAGGCTATCAGTTAATGATATGCATTTTTATCTTGCTCTTCTAAATGCTGTATGTGATTGTGAAATGCCTACAGCTTTCTGTCTCACTGTAGTGAGTCTTATTAAGTTATAATTGTTCAATGAAAAGCCTGAATATCAAAAGTGGATATTTCTGTAGTGCTTCAGAGGTTTAAATGCCTTCTGTAGTATGTGGACATAAGTGTAGCAAACACAGAAATACATTATCTTCATCCTTTGCAGATAACAATTTTTTTCCTGCTTTTTTGGTGGGAGGATTCTGAGAAAAAATCAAGGATACTATATAATTTCTCAAGCTTAAAACTTAATCAGACAGAATAATAAAAATAAAGCATTACAATTTTATTGATAATGTCATTGTTCCAATATGTACTGAATAATTTGTGATGAGTGATATATCTCTGCGAAGGTGGAATTAACCAAACTGGGACCTGAACCACAGAGCAGCCTGGTGATCATCTAAGGTTTACACAGTGTCTTAGTGGCAGAGTGGGACCTATAGCCAAATAATAAACACTAACCACCCTTCCACATCTGTGTCCTGTCTTAATTTGTTTCTGACTGCATCATGCCACTTAAGACTTGTGTGCCTTCATTAGCCTGCTTTCATTTGAATGACTATGATGCTTGTGAACCTTGAATAACTGATAGACTTCATTGGCTTATATAAATGCACCTGACACACAACAGCTAGTGAAGTCTATTTTAATTGTCATAAAATACACGTGAAGAACTGTAAGATAAATGTTCCTCTCTTCTGGAATATTTATATTCAAGACAGTAAAATTTGACATTGAAAAGGCAAGAGTTTTTAGCAAAGCTGGAAAATAAAAGCTTCTACTGACAGCATTTCCATTGCAGTTCTCTTACGTGTGAGGAATACACATCAAGACATTTTCTGACTAAAAACGTACTTAAGAACAGGGGTGATAAGTCACAGGTCACCACTTTTAATATTTTTATGGTGGCTACACTTACTCATGTTTAGTATTTTTTCTAGTGTTGAGCTGAATTGACAGAAAATATGTGTTGTCCATCCATGTTCCAAAACACACTTCCCCTTCGGAGACAGACTTAAATAGTTTGACAAAGTAAATAGGTATGGTAGTCACAAAACGCAAGTTGTTCATTTTTATTTTTTTTTACTTAGTTTGTTGCTTGTCCTTTAAGCAAAGGAAAAACATATTGATAGTTATGGAAACACTATGATACTAAGCTTTGCTGCATTAAGTCTCCAAAACGCTCCACAACCTGGTCTTCCACCCTTGCCCTACAACTACATTACCAACCCACAGGCAAAATTTTAATTAACTACCTTCTATGCACTCTCAGATGTGACCTATAAATAAAAGTGATAACTGGGTAGGAGGGATTAGGCAGTAGGTTGAAAATAACAGCAGAAAGCATTTCTTTCCCCTGGCACTCAGCTCTGTTAGAACAAACATTTCAACATGTTTGCTGCAATAGCAGTACGTTTTATTTTCTCAGTGAAGGTGATAGTTAGACCATAAGGCTGTACATGCAGGCTTAACTTTTTTTGCTATCTTTGTGGAGGACGTTATTTACATGTTAATCTGCAACATAATTACCATAAAATAACTACAGCTTGGTGTTGAAGAAAGAAAATGAGAAAGCTTTACAGCTTTCTTTTGTAGTAAGTGCTTTTATCTAACAAACATTCCTCTGAGCAAGAAGGGATGGAATGGTTCAGAGCTGTGCCATGATCCTATGTGTCGCAAGTGGATCAAGAGGGAAAGGAAGTCTCTTTGTATAAGCTGCCCCAGACCTGCCTTTCTTATGAGGACTGATACCAGTTTAGCATACTGCTTTCTATAGCTTGCTTTTTGTGTGTGTGTGTTTAAATTCAACTTAATTAGCAAACACTAACTTCTGAGTGGTGCCTCCAATATTTGTTTATCCAGAATATCACCAAAATGTCACAGAATCATAGAGACCTCTAAACATCATCTAGTCCAACCCTCTTGCCTAAAGCAGGTTCACCTAGATCAGGTCACACAGGAACCCATCCAGGTGGGTTTTAAAACCTCCAGAGAAAGAGACTCTACACCCTCACTTGGGCAGCCTGTGCCAGGGCTCCCTCACCTGAACAGTAAAGAAGGTTTTCCTTTACATAAGTGGAACTTTTTGTGTTCCAGCTTTTGTCCGTTACCACTAGTCCTATCACTGAACACTACAGAAAAAAGTGTTGCCCCATCCCCTTGACATACACCTTTCAGGTACTTGTAAGTATTACTGAGGTCTCCCCTCAGTCTCCTCCAGGCTGAACAGCCCCAGTTCCCACAGCCTTTCCTCATAAGGAGGATGTTCCTGTCCCCTGGTCATCTTGGTGGCCCTGTGCTGGACTCTCTCTAGAAGTTTATTGTCTCTCTTGAGCTGAGGAGCTCAAGAACTGGACACAGGACTCCAGATGAGGCCTCATCAGGGCAGAGTACAGGGGTAGGAGAATGTTCTCTTCTCAAAGTGTGGAAAAACTTGTGCAGAAAAAAAAAAGTGTTGCCCAGACAATTGCTGCTGAAATTTTGATGCAGAAGTTAATGGATGTGAAAGCACGGGAAGAAACCGAAAAGTACTGTCTTGCCCAGGTTTTTTTCGTTAGGGTGAGGTAGATGAATGAATATTGTGTTTCTTTCAAGCAATATGTTCTTTCCTGTAATGTGTTGTTTATTGTTAGCAGAGAGCCCCTGAATGATGCCTGCTGGTGTGAATGGTGCCATATGGAAAACAGGCTTCTGAGTTGTTTAGAGTTCAATCCTGTTGGTTATATATCAGAACAAAGAGATTAAGTGCTTGATTTTGCTGGGATGCTGTTTGCCTGTTTTAGAATAATGTTTTTGCAGCTTTCTGAAAATTATTTTTCATTATATGCCTTGTTTAGCCAGACAACATGTTATAATCTGGCATTAGTGTTTTTCCAAGTGGAGCTTGACAGACATAACTGTGGCATGGTGAAGGTGAAAACTTACTTCATTATTTGCTTTTGTTAAAATACGTCCATTTTAATGAAATCATTAGCTTGTAGCCTGTTCTTGTTTGGAAATAGTCCCAGTACCAGGGATGTTAAGGAATATAAGTAGCTCTTTTCTTTCAGAGGTTATTTGGAATGGGGTTTATTTCATCCTTTCTCCCATCTTTTGAAAAAGAGCTGATACTGAATGGCACCTCGGTTAGCAAGGCTGCTTAGCAGCTTCTCACAGTGTTGTTGCCCAAATTAAGTAGAGATTGAAATCTGTAGCTTTGAGTGGGTACCAGAAAGCTTCTCTCAGTCTTTTTTCTACATTTGGAAACTCTACTCCCTAACCACACCTTATAATGCTGTCTGTGTCTTCTCAATATATAGCTACCAAGTATCACAGTGTGTTTAGTGACCTTGCAGGGTAATGTGGTATGCAAATTGGCACCTTAGCTTAGCTCATAAAGCTGTTACGCTGAATTGGTAATCTATTGTGCTTTCTTATGTTTCCCCAATTTAAAGTGTACACATTTTATTGATTTTTCTCTTTCAAATTTGTCTAAACTAGTTTATGAGAACTTATAAAAAGTAGAAGGTGAAGCCTACGTCAGCTCTTCCATTAAACTTATTCTTTACTCATTCTTAAAGTAGCATGCAGCATGGTGGTGTTTACAAAGAGGATGTCAGAAAAAGCTCTTGACGCTTTAAGATTGGTGGAGCAATATGTTGCTTTTGCAGAAAAGATTTGTGTACAGTAGATAGTAAAAGATTAAAAGTAAGATGTGAGTGCAAAGCTAGATACAAAATAGGTTTATCACAGTGTAATCATTGTTTGTTTCTGTGTAGTCCAGAGGCTAGGAGCTGAGATTTCAGATATACTGTATGTGTTTTTAAAGGCTGATTAATTTTCCAAAACTCTTGAAAAGACTTCACTACTAAGTAAAGAGGCTACTAGGTGAAAGACTCAAGTGCTCTTTACAGTAAAAATAGGCATAGTATAAAAGCTGATCCATACTGCATGTTCCGGATTGGTGCTCATATTTATTATAATAAGTAGTCTTCAATTGATAAATGAATCCTTTCAAAGCAAATAAGAAACTTTAAACTGTACCTATCATTCTCTGGCAGGTACCAAATAACAAGTAATGGTAAATATGCTGAAGTGCAACTCCAAGATGGAGTGTAAATTTTGTAATGAATTAATTTCCACTGTTCTTGCCAAAGAACAGTGGAAAATGTCAAAATCTTGTAAAAAATATAAATATACATATAAACCTTTAATTCTTCATCCACATGTAACAATGATTTATCAAATACTTTCCAATAATGCTAATAAACAGTTTTCTTTATTGCTTTAATTTATAGAGGGCATGAAGGAAGAGCCTGAAGTGCTCTTTGAGGAACTGCTTGAGAGGGCCAAAGCTGGAGAACCAAAAGCACAAACAGAGGTAATTTTATTTCTTCTTTGTCCAGTCTTGTTTGCTCTTAGTTCCAAAAATAGCAGTGCTGTCAAACTACTATCTCTTTAGTTGAACTGTATCTGGTTTGATCTTAAACTCTTCAAAGAAAGGTGATGCCAGATGGTTTCTCTCTCTTGAGAAGCTGCTTGCTTAAGAGTGTTACTGGTTTCAGATCCAACTCTTGAACAAGCAGGGGGAGTAGTCTGGGAGCGTGGAGAAGGTACAGAACTGCTTTTATGCCTTTTTTTAAAAAAAGAATGTGACAAAGAGTTACTTGTGGAGCTGTACTACTTTGGAGGGACTACTAAATGCTGTTGGTTCAGCACTGCACTCTATACAAAGAGAGATCAGGCCTCTTAGGCTGGGCTGCAAGAAACTGGTGTGGTGATTTAGCAGGAGCAGAGGTTGGCTGATGTTTTGCTCTTAGACAATTTCTCTGTTGAATTTACACATTTTAGAAAAGAATCCATCCTTTTTTGTTGAAATTAAGTACGTTTAATTATGTAATACAGATCTAGTTGGGTTAATACTGGCAGTTCTATCCCTGTATGTGTTAGCACTTTAGGTATGCCTTTGGTTTTTAAAAATACTGTTTTCTGCATCATTCCACTGTCTGGTGTATTGATCTAGTATAAATAGTTTATAATTGTTCAGAAGAGTTTTAATTTGTGTCTGTCTTGGTTAGGTTAATATTTTACTTGGGTATTCTTTTTCAACTTCAGCTTTGATGGTAAAAAGGAGTGGTTATAACCTTTTACATGCTCCTTGATTGTTTGGGTTTTTCCCCAGGCATTGCCATTGTGTTTACAAATAAAAATAAAAGATGGGGATTGCAAAGAAATCCTTTTAAAGCTGGTAAAAAAAGATAAAAGAAAAATAATGCCAGGTTTTCACCTCACTCCATCTCAGTTTATTTGAGGGGCAGACCGTCCTTGGGAATTGTAACCTGAGACAGTAACAAAATCCTCACCTTTGAAACAGCCACTGGCTTTGCGGAGAGTGGAGCTTTACCCTTGAGAGGATCTCTGTTGTAAAGTCCACATTTTGGTTTTATTCCTCCATACGAGAAAAAAAGCCCATAAATATTATTTCAGGATATAGCTTCAGTTGAGTAAGCAGTACCTTTTAAGCCCATGATGTGTGCATATGTATGTGTATAAATAAAATAATTTTTTTTTCTCCTTTTCAATTCATTCCACTTTCACTCCTCTCCTTTAGTTTTTTATCTGTGTACACTTTCTATTTCCACACAATAAAGGATTCTTGTTGTAAAGAGATCCAGCATACAATTTTGCTTCAACGTGTGTTCAGGATGAATTGACTGCCTGAAAGAGAACCCCAAATACAGCTGGTTTTTTTCTGTGCAGTCAAATTTCTCATGACTTGTGGAGAGGAAACCAATGTTTAGTTTTAAAAAACTTAAAAATAATCTATTTTTCTCTGTTGTTGAATAGATCCCTTTAGAGTCAGTTAAAAAATCTGGGTTTATTTCCTACCTTTGTAGGAGTGTGAGTGAGAAGCTAAAATGACATTGGGCTGTTTGCTAATAATTATGAAGTCAAACACAAGAAATCATGCAGTTAACTGGCTATAAACTCATAGTAATATGAGTTTATTCAAAAATAACCCTTCAATGACTATGGAAATAAATGCACTCTGAGTGGCTGTCAACCTGTATTACTGTAGCTTTATGTAGCTTCTTTACTGAGAAATAACTGAACAGCAATTATGTAAACGAGACACCCACAGATGGAATTCTGTAATGGAGAAAAGGCTTTGTCTTTAGCTGGAGGATCTCTGCAAGGGGACTGCTCGAGATAACTGCCTCTATTAGCAAAGCCCACAGGTGAGAACAACCTTTGGAGATGTACAGTATGAATCATAGAATCATTTCAGTTAGAAAAGACCTTTAAGATCATCAAGTCCAACCACTAACTTAACACTGCCAAGCCCACCACTAAACCATGGTCCTCAGCACCTCATCTACACATATTTTAAATATCAGCAGGGGTGCTGACTCCACCACCTCCCTGGGCAGCCTGTTCTGGTGTCTAACAGCACCTTCAATGAAAAAGTTCTTCCTTATCTCCAGTCTAAACATCCCCTGGTGCAATTTAGGACAAAAGGAAATGGCCTCATCACTTGTTACATGGGAGAAGAGACCAAGACCTACCTTGCCAAACTCTCCTTTCAGGTAGTTCTAGAGAATGATAAGGTCTGAGATCTGCCTTAAGCCATTACCAACTGTGACTTTATTTTACAGTTTTAGCTCATGGGAAAGAGAGAGTCCCTGTCTGCTTACATGACAAACCTGAAGTTAACACCTTTTGCTGTCATTTGTTCCTCCTTTGATTGCTGTGGGCCAGAGCTTTGCAGCCATCTTCAGGTGATTCCTTATAGGAGCTTTGCTATGACAGTGAAAGGTGACTGCTGCACAGGGCTTGTTCAGAGAGAGCTGGTAGACTGTCCAGTAGTACTTTGTGGAAAACTTTGATATTTGTTACGGGACTTGGAGGTGGGATTTTTTTTTGCTACCAAAAACCTTCAACATACGTAACGTTCAACGTTAATTACTTCTAGAACATTCCTGAAGTAACAGTAGAGAGAGAGAGGGCAGTTAGCCAAGCAAAAACTTCTCACAGATATTCCTTGCATGCAGATAAAATGTCCAACAGTTTTGGCACTTTCAGACGTTTAGTGTTTTGTTACCTTGTTGTAGGATAAGCAGAAATGTTTCATGTTATTGCATAAATATATACACTAGTATGTTTTAGTTTGATTTTATCAAAGGAAGGAAAAAGGTGGGGTTTTTTTTTATCTGTGAAACAGGCAACTGCTTGAAAATTTCTGTAATTCTTGAATAAGAGGATTTTTTTCAGACTATTTCCCTGTGTTTGCTTGATGCTTAAGCAGCATTAGTTTTATTCTCTTCACTAATTAATTATGAGTTTGCTTTGACTTTCAGTGGCTAAACTGCTCAGGAATTTCACTGCTGATGCCTCCTGTATCAAGGCCATTTGTCAATAATTTCATCTGAATTTCTCAGTTTTACTGTCACTGTATTACTACACTTAATTTTTGTGCCCCTACAATTGGTCAGTGTTGTCTGACCATTGTTACAGGAAGAAAAGAATTCAAAAGAACTTTTAACACAGTGAGCTTTACCTGATCCTGCTGTAGGTGGCTGAAGACCAATGGCAGCTAATTCATTGACATGGCCAAATGGTTGTGATTCCTTCTTGCTTCCACTTCTGGAAACTGATCTTTCTCTGCAGAAGCTCAACTTACAGCTATGTTCTTTAGTGCTAGGAGCAAATGTTTTGACCTTTTGTTGAGAGATAATTTATTCTAGCTGAGTTCCAGGGGGTGAGAAGAGAGAGACAGAGAGCAGAGACTATTTCAGTAAACAAAAGAATTCTGTTCCCTACGTTTTTCAGGTGGGGAAACACTTCTTAAGATTAGCAGAAGAAGAGGATGAAGAACTTAACAATTGTAGTGCTGTTGACTGGTTCATCCTTGCTGCTAAGCAAGGTCGAAGAGAAGCTGTCAAACTGTTGCGTAGATGCCTGGCAGACAGAAGAGGTATGGATTCTCTGAGACTTCTTCCTTGCACTTCCCACTTCATCTGAAATAATACTGTATTCATTTTAACAATGAAAAGAGGGGTTAAAATGTGATGGGGATGTTCATTGAAAAATTATGTGAGTAGTTGCTGGCAGCCTTTTCAAATAAGTCATTTTAAAAGCATTAATAATTGATACTGCTTATAAGAGCATTTGTATTAATTATTTGCTTGAATTCCTTCACAGAATTCATGCTGATTCTTCCCCTCTCCACCTTTCATTGAAGCTTCTTCTCTTTCACCGTGAAAGTCATATGCAACCACACACCACCTACATAGCTGCTGTTGTTTCATTCTTTTACTCCTCTCCAAACTCTCTCCTAATTGGTCTTTTCCACTATCTTCTCTCACTTTAAGATTTACCTCTTCCTTCATGCAACTTCCCATGCTTGGAATAGTCTCCTCTCCTTTGCCAACTATCTGAACTCTTAAGTACAAGAAAAAAAACCAAAATATTCTACAACTGTCATCAAATTCTTGCTACTTTTTACATGTCACTCATGCATATCTGCTCCACCTGTTGCCTGAATTGCTGTACTTCAAAAGCTGAAGCAAGACACAAGGATGATGTGTGCACTGAACAGTCATTGAAGTACAGTTTAAACTTAAGCAATGTGATTAGATTTTCCTAAGCCATGGTCACAGAAAGGCATTTGAGTAATTTACTTAGGTGGTCAAGATGGGGATGAAGTTTCAGACTAAGAAAAACAGTGGGCACATCTATCATTTCTGCGTGTGTAATAGTATATAATAGTATAATAGTATATAATGTAGTTTTATTTTCTTGAGGCATCACTTCTGAGAATGAGCAAGAGGTGAAAAAGTTATCATCTGAGACTGACTTGGAGAGAGCTGTGAGGAAAGCTGCCTTAGTCATGTATTGGAAACTAAACCCCAAAAAGAAGAAGCAATTAGCAGTTTCTGAACTACTGGAAAACGTTGGGCAAGTTGATAATGAAGGTTTGTTTGTGAACTGATTTATGGTATTCATAAAATACAAACTTACAGGCAGAAACCAAAAAGGTTTTGTAAACAATTAAGCATGAGGTAACAGTAAATGCATCATCTACTTAATGAAGAATAACTAACTCTTTCAATAACTGTGCTCTCTGGAACAATAAAGTTACTTCATCAAGGCCTGCCAATTCTTGCTGTAGGTTGTGATTCAGTTAAACATTCTTTTGATACTCACTGTCCTTGGAAAAGAACTATTTTGGGACTTTCCTTTGTTTGACTTATTTATTCTCACCGAGCCCACTCCTAGCCCCTTAACAGTCATCCTTATAGTATCTTACTAGATATTTCAATTTACAAACCCAGTCTTCCAGACACCTGGCTCTCTCTGCCATTACAGTAGTATATGTTAGCTATGTCAATGCTGTTCCCTTTTCTGACACAGTAACTGGAAAATAGAAAGCTCTGTAGCCAATTCTTACCCATTAATATGCATGTTTGATTTATCCTGACTTTGAGGAAATACTGTTCTACAGATATTGCAGCTTGAAGAACACTGCAGTTATTGTTTGATCCCTTTAATTGACTGCTTTGTCTTTCTGTACACTTCTGTTACTGAACCAGACGGTGAGAAGAAGCCTGGCCCAGTCCCAAAGTCGGTACAGAAGCAGAGAAGGATGCTGGAGCGATTAGTGAGCAGTGAATGTGAGTGCGTGCTACTGCTTTTGTTATTTATATGTGGGTTTGGTTTCTAATTTCTTTTGCTAAGCAATTTTGTGCTGCCTTAGTAAGAATGCACAGTGAGTTTGGATTACTATAAACTGAGAGTGTCAATTATCTGATCTGCATGTGAAGTCACATTACATCAGTTTATCAGTGATTGGTGTACCAAGAGGAGTTGGCATGCTGTTTGTTATTTTTGTATTCTTACTTTTTCAGCATTTACAAATCTATTCAGAAAAAAAAAATTGCACTTTCAGTAATTTCTTTGTTTTTTTAGTTCTAAACTGCAGTAAGCTTTCTGATTACAATAAAGGAATTAACTGTGCAACTATTTAATGCAAACAGAGCTCTCATTGTGTTTGCCATTCCCTTATAATTAATGTTTGTCTTTTCATATTTGTTCAAGAACTGATATAGGAAAGATGCACCAAGGTATTTCTTTCCTAACTTAGAAGAAGCTTAATTCATCTGGTGGGGAGAGCTCCACCACTCAACAAACATAGGGTCATATTTGTAGACCCAAGTCAGTGAGTTTTGTAAGGTATGATGTGGTGGGGGGTTGGAACTGAAATAAAGTTCTCCCTAGCTTTGCATACCTAAGAAATGCTGATATGCTGCTGTACCTCTGGGAGGAAAATGAAGTTGTTAAGGAAATGAATTTTAAACAATGCAGCACATATACTTTTCCAGGAACATTTTTCTAACATAAGGTTTGATTAATCATTGTCAGGAAAATCTCACTTTCTTAAAACACAATAGGTCATGAAATACTTGAGGTGCAATCTAGATCAATTCTCGATGAGCACTTTCAAATGTCACAAAGCATATTAATTACTAAATTACATCTGTAGTTGAGAATACATGTAACTAAAGCATCATGTGGATTAGTGAGCCAAATCTAGGGGTCTGCAGATTTAAACTCCTTGAAAGATTAGATTTGTATTTCTTTAAGTCAGTTTGGCCTGTTCCAGGATTGTGTTCGTTACACAGGCGAATTCTGAAAATAACATTCCTAAGAAGAGTGAAGTATTTCAGTTTTATGTTACCTTTCACAGCAGTGGAAGAGGAGAGGTGACATGTGCCTGTGTGTGTGAGTAAGGGAGTAGGTGATGGGAGATGGCTTATTTAACACTACTGGAAAGCTCAAAACAGTCCTTCAAGATAAAAGCTGTTGTGTTTCACCATCCCGCCATCGTGCAGCTGTATCTGGGCTGATTGAAGCTGTAGTGCATTGGTGCTTCGTGGATGTTCTTTCTGTCCCTTTGCTGAACTGGCACATGCTGCTGGAGCATGAGTGCAAAGCAAGTCATTTTGTTCTGGATTCTTCAGTAATTCAAAGAATGTCAGAAAAGGAACTGGCAAATTTCTAATTTATTTTTTTTAAGGCTTAAATGGCAGATTAAATAACAGAAGAGTAAATGAACCTACACGTTAGCGTGGGCAGAAATTGATGTGCATATTTTTCTTTTTCTATGGTGGATGGAGGAGGCAGTGGAATTTGTCATAACCAAATTGAAGAAGAAGAAAAAAAACCTGTGAATAATGAAGTAGAATCTACAACATATGCTTTTTGTATCAATTGAAGAGACACTTGGGTGACAAAATACTAATAACATTTAAAACCGAAAAGTTTTCATCAAACACTTAAAGTAGGAGTTAAGCTGTTACCTTTTCTCTGGAGAGCTTTTATCCTTTCATGGATGAACGAGACAGCTGTTGCTCTCCAGCATTTACTTCTCTGATTCACTGAGTTTCTTCATTTATCTTGCCAGCAGGAGATTTTTCCTTCAGTTTTAATACATCATCGATACTTGGAAGATAATTTTTAAGCCAGAAATGTGTTTGTAGACATCTCTTCTGGGTTATCTTTAATGGGGGTCTAAGCAGAAGATTAGAGCTGACATTGCCACTGCACAGTTGTTGTGAGCCTGAGAGTATACATGCCATTGCATTTGATAGGCCATCTATACATAGTAAGTTAGTAACTACCTCTGAGGACATCCCACAGTCCTCTGAAAGAGCCATTAAGGAATTTTTGTGGGGTTTTAACCACATCTGCTTGTTGTTTCTACACCAAAAATACTGTCTTACCACTGTATATTTTTTCCCAAAGGGACAATAAATTCAGATGACATAGTTGGTACTAGGCTTGATCTGATCCCACCAGTACAGACAAGGTGTCTCACTGATTTCTTTGTGCAAGTGATGTCACCTTACATCCTGTGAACGATAAGGATAGTTAACAAGAATATAAGTCCTTGTTTTTTGAGAGGCATGCTAGATGGTATTTTTTGGGATATACAGATTCAAGCAATGAGAAAAAAAAAAAGAAAGGTTAAAGTCTGGGCAAAGTATCATCAATGTTGGGAGAGTCATAGAATCATAGAATGGTAGGTGTTGGAAGGGACCTTTAGAGATTTTCTAGTCCAAGCCCCCTGCAGA